>JANHJO010004298.1:32778-55134 GCA_032468235.1 Pseudoxyrhopus heterurus
GACCAGGTTACAAATATTAAGTGCTTCCATAGTTCAAATTTTCATTACATTGCTTCCAACCTCATATAATATTCATAAATTCTTGGTTACCTATTGAACATCTATCATCAACCTTTATCATCAACTTTTATCATCAACATTTATCACTCTTAATATTTTCTATTACCCTTTTCCATATCAATTTTCCAATCATCTATAAAATACTTCCCATGTTTTATAATACTCTGTACCTTCTTTCTCTTGAATTGCCAATGTTAACCTATACATTTCTAAAATTTTCTTTTATTACGGTCTCTTCAGTAGGCATCATTCCATTTTTCCAGTTTTGTGCAAATACAATCCTTGCAGCAGTCAAAATATGAATAATCAAATACGCATCTTCCTTACAAAAATTTTCTGGTACTATCCGCAACAAAAAAAGAGTTCAGGTTTCATCTCAATAATATTGCATTGTCATTTCTTCTAACCAATTCCGTATTTTCAACCAATTTTTTTTTGCTTCTATGCACGTCCACCACATATGATAGTGTGACCCTGGCGACTGATGATATTTCCAACATTTATCAGATTTATTTTGAACATCCTTGCTAACTTTGATGGTGCTCAGTGCCATCGATTCCCCCAGAAATTAGGACTATATCTAGTCTCCTACCCTTCCTGGTTGTGCCGGCAGGCATGGGACTGAAGTGAATGATGCGTGAATGTGTTTTTAATCATTGTTTTATGTATTGTTTTATACGGTTTTATTCTTGTACACCACCCTGAGTCCCTTCGGGAGAGGGCGGTATATAAATTTTAATAAAATAATAAAATAAATAAATAAATCTTATAAAGATTCTTCTTATATGCCGTTGACATTGTCAATGAATAGTTTTTCCCCCACAATGTCTCCCATTTTTCTAACTCTATTGTGTAACCAAAGTTTTTAGCCCATACTACCATTGTTTCTTTAACTTGTTCCTGTGCCATTTTGTATCTTAGTAAATATTCATATAGTTTTTTAATTAACCTTTCATCTTTTCCTGTCAATATCTCATCTAACTCTGTCAGCTTCTCATAAAATCTGTTTTGCTTAGCATCTTTATCGTATCTTGATTGTATTTGCAAGTATGCATACCATGTTATGTCAATTCCCTGTTCCTGCAAATCTTGTTTTGTTTTGAGCTCCCCTTTGTCATTTAAAATATCTTTATACCTTAAAATATTCCCCAGATTTATAACATTAGGATATACCAAAGCTTCCATCGTCAAGAGCCAAACTGGGATTTTCAAATAATGTTGTTCCCTAATTTTTTCCCAAATCGTTATCAAAGCATTTCTTACATAATGTCTCTTAAAATACCCATGTGTCTTGCTTCCCCCATACCATAAAAAAGCGTGCGAACCCGCCTGTAAATGATATCCTTCCAAAGTTAACAAACACTTATTCATCAATGCGATCCACTCCTTCAACCATGTTAACCCTGTTGCTTGACAATATAATTCTCAGGTAACCCAAAACCCGCTCTGATTCTTGCACCTTGTAATGTTTTCAAGCTAATCCTTGCTTTTTTCCCTTGTCAAATATATTTCAGTACAACTTTGTTAAGTTCCACAAAAAATTTTTTTTCCAATCTTGCCAGAATTGTTTGGAATAAATACAACAATCTTGGCAATATATTCACCTTAATCGTTGCTATTACAAGTCATTATCTTTCTAGTGAATGCTATTTTCAAGAAAGGTTAACTCCAGAGCAGACTCACTGAATATGTTGCTCAATTCTGTGATACTCTATGTTTATAGAAGAGATGTCTGAAATATCCCTAATCAAGATAATGGTTTCTGTGTCAGGATATATTAGATTCAATCATTGGGAAGATATATGAAACTGGGATTGGCATGAGCCTAAACTAGGCTGTAGAGCTGCCTTTCCAAGTATGGTAGCCTCCAAAAGTTTTGGAATTGATTTTCCATCAGCTCCAACCAACTTGCCTAATGGCCATGCTGGCTGAGAGTATACCTATTCTGGTCCAAAGCGTTTGAAGGACATTGTTTTGGGGAAAGCTACTTCAAAAAAACAGTCCCTTCCAAATATTAGGTATTCATGTGTAGGCTGAGTCACACAATACAAATGTAATTAAGTCCATTTTTGTCTCGTGGACATCTAACCCTAATCCTAACCCATCGTGATAGCTACTTGTTTATGTTCTACCTAGGCCTTATGCTCCTATTCAGAGATTCTAAATATAAAACAGATGG
Organism: Pseudoxyrhopus heterurus; assembly: GCA_032468235.1. NCBI lineage: Eukaryota > Metazoa > Chordata > Lepidosauria > Squamata > Pseudoxyrhopus > Pseudoxyrhopus heterurus. Next base: position 35,018 of record JANHJO010004298.1, read on the forward strand.
TCAGTAGGAACAACTTGAGGATATATAACTGACCTAATTTTTATTTAATGAATTGTACAGTTGACCTAAGTCTATTTTTATGTCTGCAATATCTAGGTTAGGTTTCCACAAAAGCTTGCTCATATTTCAATCCACTGGCCCTCTGCCCTGTCAAATACTTTTAAGAGTACACCTGCCTGACTCATTGATCACTTGGGGACTTAGACATGATAACTGTCTTTCAGATTAATTAATGTTTATTTATGAAAGGTATACAGCCATTTACACCCTACAAGAAGTCTATATAGCAAAGTCAATCATGCAGTACAATTAAAACCAAAACAAAATGGCAGAGGAAAATCAACCATTAAAAGATAATCTAACATGCAGTATCCATATGCACATTTTTAGAATTATTTTGAACATGGCCAGAAATCCAGGTGTATCTTGATGCAAACTGTGTGTGTGTGTGTGTTTTTTTTTCCAGAGGGCAGGTTCTGCTTCTGAGGTTCCATCTTAATGGATGGGACCTGAAGCATCACAATGCTGCCTAATCATGTAGGCTGGATAGATAGTCCCTGAAGATAACCATTAGCAAATGCCCATTGTAGTTCCTTCCACCTTCATAGTTATTTGATGAGATTTGTCATAGTATGTAATTCCTATCAAACCACACTTTCTTAGTTAATTCTCCAAGAGACCTGAAAAATCATTGTTGCTCTAATTAGATTTTAGATTTGTTTTTAGTGCACAGTCTACTCAAGATACGAAGCATTGACTCTTATTTTAGAAATATAATTCAGTAAGATACCTGAAAATACAAAGTTCACATATATTAAGTGGCTTCATCCTTTTGAATGTTACTTACATTTGATTTTCCATCATACCGGGCAAAAGGTACATCTAATTGTACAGATACTTATGTTCCAGTGCAAAATATAAAGTGAAAAATAGCCGTAACATTCTTGGTTTTCCAAAGTCTAGGCCTGATTATAACTTTCATTAACCCCAAGCCAGATTCACTTCTCCCCAGGATTTATCTACTGCCCTTGAATGCTCATAAATCTTTCTATAACTTACCTTTTATGACTCTGTTCGTTGAGAGAGAAACTATTATTGGGATAGTATAAATTTATTTAGGCTAACAAGGTTTAAATTCTATTTTAAGACATTTAATTAAAATGAATACTAAAATAATTGTCTCCTTGTTTCCTGTTGAATTAGTTTACTAACTGCAATAGTTTATATATTATTGGGATATAAAAAGTAAATGCACTATTCATGCTAAGTGCTACAATTCATGCAAAACCAGTTATTTTAATGTAAGATTCTTGGTTTTCTCAATCAATATGGAAAATAACTATGGCGGTCACTGCTTGTTTGTTGAAACTGGTCTTGTCAGTATTTTTCCTTTTAAAAAACTGATCTTCCTTCATACTTATGTAGACTAATCAGATGGTCAATTACAGCGACAAACAAAGAATAAGCTAAAAAAATCACAAAGAAGCCACATATGCCTAGTTTTGCTTATCTGTTGTAATCAGTAAACTACAAACTCTGCTTGACTTCTTTAAGTCGGGATGTACCCAGTCACGCATACCACATTATGGCCTAACATAATACTAGGTCTAGGCATTAAAGTTATACTTGTGTTAAGGAGTAATGGGATATGTTCTCTCATTTTGCACAGTTCAGCATGCTATAAAATGGGACTGTTTCAGAAAGCAAATTGTAACTGAATTATGAAAACGTCTGTAAGGATTGACCATGCATAGCTTGGATTTACTTTGAGGAGCAGTTTACCTTGAGGAAGAGGATTTACCTTGAGGAGAGTTGCATGCTGGGAGATGAGGATGCATTTTTCTGATGTGATATGTGAGATGTCCATCCACAGGTGGAGAAGCGTTTGGAGCTGGTGAAGCAGGTCTCCCACAGCACGCACAAGAAGCTGACGGCATGTCTTCAGGGGCAGCAGGGATCAGATTCTGATAAGCGCTCGGTGAGAAATCCTGGTATCCCCTGTATCAGGGAATAGGGTTCTTTTACCCTGAAAAGAGAAGGCAGAGGAATTAAGATGCAAATATCCCTTCAAGGGACTTTCCACTTTCATGTATATGCATGAATTCTCCAAGAATATGGTGGGAAGTGAATGGTTCAAAATACTGGTTGTGTGAAAGTAGAGTTGTTTTCTGAATGAGAGATGAAAGGACTGGGATGTCATTGGTTCTTTTTTATTTTAAAAAAATCATACAACAGTTGCTTTTGTTGCAGAAGAAATTGCCTTTGACGTCACTTGCTCAGTGCTTGATGGAGGGTTCTGCTATTCTAGGAGATGACTCCTTGCTTGGGTAAGATTCCAGTCCAGTGTCTGCTTTGGGAAGGGAGAAGCTAGGAAGGTGTTTCAATCACAATTAAGTTTCTCCATTTGGGGAATTGGTTCATTTGAAAACACGTTGACTGCTTGTGGTAAGGTTGAAATGATTAATTTTATAAGCCTCACTTCCAGCTTTTCCTCATAAAAGGGGAGGCACTCACATGCACAAATCATCACATACAGGAAAAAAAATTAAAGCCACAAATACAGTGTTTGTGATAAATAATTTACCCTTCTGTCCTTTTGAATTGCTTCTACTAATTGTAAATAAGCCACTGCTTTTTCCTACAGACCTCTTTAGCTTAGGACTTTACAATCCATTATGATCGATCTCCAACTTGCAACCTCAAGTCAGATAAATCGAGGGATAAATCAGAGCATGAAGCTGGAACAGCATGTAGCCATTTCTTACCATCCATGATTTTTACTGATTATTTATTTATCACTGAAAGTGACTTTTCAGTGGAAAAATGTGTAGTAAAATCACAAATGTGACAAGCCATAGAAGCCTCCTTGCTCTGCAACCTTCTGAGTCTAAAAAATGGCACACTTTTTGTTTGTTTGTTTATCAGATTTATTTGTTGCCCATCTTGTGGTTCAGGTGACTCTAAGCAACATTAATGGTAGACATCTGCCCTGCTCTGGCTCTGAGGAACATCTCTTAGATCAACTGCTCTCTTAATCTATTGCTTGCTTTCTCCCTTGAGATCTGCCTGTTCTCCTTGCAGGAAGATGCTGAAATTATGTGGAGAAGCAGAGGACAAGCTAGCTCAAGAGCTCATCCACTTTGAGCTGCAAGTTGAAAGGGATGTGATAGAGCCACTGTTTGTGTTGGCCGAGGTAAGAGTTGCTTACTTCAAAATGAATCTCTGCCCTGGATCTTTTAGGGAAGGGTTGGGTATAAATGTGAGTGGTTCTCCAGCAGATCTGAGAATAGGAGGCATTTCAGAATCTGTTTGTAATCAAAAACTTGTGGCCTCTGGCCTTTCAGAGTTTGGATACTGGAGTGAAAGGAAGCAATATATCAACAAAATGAAGGGAACTAACAAGGTAGTCTGTTTAAGAAATCAAATCCACTACCTAGTAGGAAAAATGCATCTGATCCTATCCTGATGTTCAAGTACTAAATGAGCCATGTTTATCACTGTGAGTATAAGAGCTAGAAGTGAGCATCTGTTTAGGGCTTATATCAACTGCAAGGTACTTCACAGAGGAACTAAGCAGAGAGAGTCCTCACAATTTGTTTTCTGTTTATTTATAGAGATACAGTGTGGTTTAATTGCTCCTGGGTTTATCCTGCAGACAACACAAACAAATACTGGTAGTCTTTACTTAATGACCACAATTGAGACAGGCAATTCTAAGCAACATGGTCATTAAGTGAAATATCACACCCCTGCACCACACTTACATATTCTGTGATTCTGTTTAAATCACCTGTGGTCATTAAAGGTAACATCACATGACTGCAACTTGTGACTTCCTGCTGGCTTCTCCATTTACTAGCCTGTCAAAAGCTGCCAGTGAAGCTTGCAAACGGTAATTAGATGACCATGGGACCCCCTGTGACCATTGTAAACCCCTGCTACTTGCAAAGTGACCAGATCTCAATCATGTGCCCATAGGAATGCTGCAATTGTCATGAGTGTGAGAACCATTCATAAAACTACTTTTTCTGCATCATCATAAATTAAAGCCATTGCCAAATAGGCCAGTCATTGACCAAGAACTGCCTATAATCCAGTTCTTTTTCATTCATATATACATATGTATATGAAATTCTATTAATTTTTCTCTTTGACTAGTACTGTGGGACAGGAATTACAGAGCCACATTCTCTCTTCTGTGCCCCCACACATCTTTCCTTGTGCTCTTAGGATGTCATGGGCCAAAGGGTTCTGAGACTTTTCAAGATACTTAGCCATCTGGTTGTGTTTTAGGATGACCAAAATGCCACACATATGGAAAATACCACATTGTAAAGCTGTTCTAGGTGAAGGCTTCTTTTCCTTCCAGCTTTGTTCCTTAAACCCCGGTGGCTATTCAGAAGGTGATGGTGGCAAGTTCTCTTGCTGGCCATGTGAGTGATCTTATAGGATAGGAGCTGTCCATGGTTCTGGCATTGGCTGTAATGCTAGGCCTGCAAATTTACTATGATGCCATTTAAGTTCAGTACCTAGAATTTGCAATGCAGTCTTATTCTTTATACCTATATTCCCTATTATTCCTATATTCCCTATATAACTTTCTTTCTTTTTTAATTAAAAAAATTACTTCAGGTAGAAATCCCAAATATTCAAAAACAGAGGAAGCACTTAGCAAAATTAGTCCTGGACATGGATTCATCAAAGACAAGGTAAGAGACATTTTTTTTCTCAGTTGCCTTTGCAATGCCAAGTCTTTTGTTTGCTTCATGTGTCTGTTTTTATTGCTGGACTAGTTTTTAGAACAAGTTTCCTTAGGGCGGCTTTCAGTATTGAAAAAGAAAACCCATCCCAGATGGAGTTTTATGCTAGACTGACCTGTCTCCTGTCATTTATACATCAGGATTGTACAAATGTGTGCTCTCTCCATCAGCCTTCAGTTTGGGTCGGCAGTGGCCATTGTAGCACAGGGGAAAATCTATTAGTGCTGGCTTTATGATTTTAAAAAATATGGGGAAAGCTTCCTCAAAGATGTATTTATTTGCATAGATTAAAAAAACACCCAACTCACAGTGATTCTGGAAACAGAAACTTTTTACATTATAAAAAAAGTTAGAACAATAAATTAAAAGAACAAAGAGATACACATCCAGAAAAAGGAAAAGAAGAATCATATAAAATAAAACAGAATGTTACAGGGTTTTATTGTCATCCTACCCAAGGCTTGGGAAAATAATCAAGCTTTCAGGGGTTTCCAGAACATCTTCAGAATTCAGCAATATGGACTCTACATGGGTGGGATGAAGGTAACTTGAATAAGGCATCTCTTTCCATCTAGAGAGATGGAGTCATTAAGTGGTTTCCAGTAATCAGTCCCAATCTCCTCATCCTATTCTTAGAAAAAAGCAAAGACAATTGAATTCTAAAATCACCATCTGGATCAACTAAAATAGTGATCTACAGAATTCCATTATCTCTGCTATACTAATCCAAAAAGATTTCTTTCAAAGTCCCAAAGAAAAGAGAACAGGAAGAATTTCATTTTCTTTGCAATACTCTATCATAGGTTTTCAATCTTTACTGTCCAGGAAAAAATTAATGTTCAGATTTGCATTGAGATAGACAAGGTTGCTTCAACATCCTTTATTAGCCAGAGGCCTTGTCCTGACTAGACCAAAAACATTGCTGTCTTTCACACCTTCCAGTTGTGGAATCCATTGCTGAGATTTTCACCAATGGAAATAAATAAAATGAAATCCTTTTAATGTTACTATGCCCTTAGTCAAGCTAGAGAGTGACTATGCCTGAAAATATACACATTGCTTTTCTTTCTTGGTATTCCTCAAAAATCAGCTATTTCTGCCTTTTTCTGAAAGAGCTATGATATTGCCTTAAAAATGAAGAAATTTGAAATCACTGAGACACTGAGCTGACATTTCTGTGGAGGAAAAAAAATCCCTCTGAGGGATGAGCATTTGAAAATGTTGGCATCAGTTCATGCTAACAAAAGTGCCTTCACTCTTAAAATTAGCTTGTGCTTATGGCAGAGGGAAAGCTGGAGTGTGCTCCTTTCCATGTGACATGATCTTATATTGTTCTGGCAAGGCAGGAAAGAACAATGCTAAGATAGGTCCTGTGTCCCACTGAACAGCCTACAACTTTGCTCTTCTTTCTCCTACAGATGGCAACAGTCAGCCAAGTCTTCAGGTTTGTCAAGCAACTTGCAGCCTTCGGGTGCCAAAGCGGATGCTCTCAGGGAAGAGATGGAGGAGGCAGCAAACAGAGTGGAGATTTGCAGGGTATCTCCCCTCCCCCTTTTCATTCTAGTCAATTGACTTCCAGGAGGGGGCCAGAAAGTAGCTGCAAATCCATCTTTTATTATACATGTAAATCTGGTATCTGGGATGGCACTTAATCAATCAGCAAATGATATTATTATGTATTTGCTGATTTGTCTCAAACGGATAAATAAAAGGAATATCAGCACTGTAAATTGCAATACAATTAACATTGCTCTGTTTTTTTAGATATATTTTAAACTTTCTGTAAAGATAAGAAAGCATCTAGCAACATTTCAGGTATTTTGAGTTTGAGTTAGAATCTGCTTTTTTTGTGCTTCCTGCAGGATCAGCTCTCAGCTGACATGTACAATTTTGTGGCCAAAGAGATAGACTATGCAAACTATTTTCAGACTGTAAGTACCAGAAAGCCTGGCTTTTAGCATCTTTGTCCCTCTTTGGCTTCCTTCCCCTCCTCTTTGAATACCATGGTGCCTTCCAGATCGTGTATTTTTACAGCCTACATCCCATTTTATTTTTCTCCCAGTTAATAGAAGTGCAAGCAGAATACCACAGAAAGTCATTAGCACTTTTGCAGAATGTGTTGCCTCAAATCAAAGCACAGCAGGGTAAGTATGATGTTTCTCAGGTTACCATTGCCATTATATACAAGACACATTATGGACTATTTGTTCAGGCAACGTGACTCCTGTCTTTTCTCTCAGGATGATTCAGTTCTCTGTTAAGCATAAAATCCATAAACTTCCACTCTGCCATTGTTGGCTTATTTACCAAGTGAGAGAGTGAATAATAATTACATCCAGTTAATAACACCATCCAGTCAAAATACCCCAAAATGATATATTACCATTTGAGACTGATTTCCACCACCTTACTCTAAAATGCAAGGACTCAATGGGATCTACAGATAGTCTTAGTCTAATGACCACTAAGCAACACAGACATTAAGGAAGATATCACATGACCATGACAGACTTTCAATCTCACTTTTGCTGTGATTGTTATGCGAATTACCATTGGTCATTAAGCAAGACTTCACATAACCACAGTTTGTGATTTTGCTGCCAGCTTTTTGACTTGCTTGTCAGAAATTGCCTGTGAAGCACACCAGTGGCAATCATCTGATATTGGAGTATGTAAACATGTGAAGTGCCCAGATTGCAGCCATGTGACACAAGAATGCTACAATGGCCATACATAATGGCAAACCGCTAGTATTTAAAATGAGAGCAAACCCATCTAGCACTGATGATTTTACCTAGTTCGGTAATGAAACAGCTGCAAGAAACAACTAAGCTCAGAGAGCATCAAAGACTCCACATATAAAAATATAAATGAATTCTGAGGAGCCTGAATCTAGACCTAAATAGGAGAAGAGCAAAAATAACAGCAGAAAATTTTCACTTCCTCTTGGTCTGCCACATAAATGAAACACAATGAATAGTTACTGATTTTTTCATCCTTCTGTATGCAGTTGTTAGGAGCTATGGAGGAAGGAAGAGTGACACTGAGTAGCTCAAGTGTAGTGAACCTGTTCTGTTTTGATTGTATCTTTTTTCGAACTGCCTTCTACAGAAGCTTGGATTGAAAAGCCCTCCTTTGGGAAGCCCTTAGAGGAACATCTCGCTGTCAGTGGCCGGGAGATTGCCTTCCCTATCGAGGCCTGTGTCACTATGCTCCTTGAATGTGGCATGCAGGAGGAGGTCTGTATAGATTGCTTCCTTTCTTTTTTGAGGTTCCGTTTTATAGCTAGCGATTCTGTAAGCTGCCTAGAATCCACTGGGGTTTTGAGTGGTAGATCAGTTGCATAAACAAATAAAACATCTGGGTAGGGGGTTAGAGAAAGCATTCATTCTCTTGTCTTCAGAGAACCCGTGCCATATGGGCCCAAGTCTATGTTCATGGAGCTTGGCACCTCATCAGATTTTATTTTGCTTCTCTTTGGTTTGCAGGGTCTGTTCCGAGTGGCCCCCTCTGCTTCCAAATTAAAGAAGCTTAAGGCAGCATTAGACTGCTGTGTTGTGGATGTTCAAGAATATTCAGCAGACCCTCATGCCATTGCAGGTAGGGTATCACTCTTTAGCATATCAGATGGTTTTCATAATGAATGACAAGAATTTGGACCATAGAAGGCACTTCCAGTGGAAAATGCAGACCAAGGACAACTACTGCTGGCCACTTTATGATATGGAGAAGTGGCTGACTTGCTCCATGTATGCTAATTTCAACAATTCCCAGACCGATTTTAGTATTTTACAGTAGCTGTTGCTCTCTCCCTATCTACTGATACATTCCATTGTTACAGAACAAACTCCTTCTTTTTGTATGCCTGCATTCTTGTATTTGCTAGTTATAATACTAGAGCACAATATTACAGTGGCCCCCAATTTGCAACCACAGTTGAGATCAGAATTTTGGTTGCTAAGCAAGATGATTAGTAAGTGAGCTATGTCTGATTTTACAACATACTCTATTTTTGCATGGTTGTTAAGCGAAACACTGCAGTTATGAAGTAAATCATCCAGTCAAACAAATCCAGCTTCCTCGTGAACTTTGCTTGTCAGAAGCCAGCTGGGAAGATCGCAAATGGAATCACATGCTGTCACCATTATAAATAAATGCTGGTTGTCAAGCACTCAAATTTTGATCATGTGATGGTGGGGATGCTGCAATGGTCATAAGTGCAAGAACTGGTTGTAACGCCACTTTTTTTGGGTGGCTTGTAACTTTGAACAGTCACTAAACAAATGATTGTAAGTCAATGATTGCTTGTATCCTCATAATCCACCCAAAAAATATTTCTAATGTAAATGATGTGATTGATTCAAAGACCTTAAAACATCCCCCCTCTTTTGAATTCTGTTTATTTAATGGTATCCTCTTAAGCCTGTTACTAGCAATAGGGCTTAGATAGGGGTGTCAAACTCACATCATCACGGTGGCATCACATGATGTATCATGACTTTTTTCACCTTCGCTAAAGTGGGCGTGGCCAGTGGGAGATGCATCCAGCCCATGGGCCATGAGTTTGACAGCCCTCACTTAGAGTTATATATCGTTCCATAATACAATTTACAAAATTTTACTCTTGTCTGCTAGTATAACACAAGGCCAAAGGAAGCATAAGAAAAAGATGGACATTCAAAACAAGAAAAAGTTCTTTCTGTATTTTTATGTTTCTTCTACAGGGGCACTGAAGTCCTATCTTCGGGAGTTGCCAGAACCACTCATGACCTTTGAACTTTATGAAGAATGGATTCAAGCCTCTAAGTGAGTTCCTGAAACAATTTTTCATATAGCCAGGTTTCCCTGCCTTCTAAAGTTTTGCCTCCCACTGTTAAACTAGAATATAAATACAAGGGCAACCCTGCAGAGGTTTATTTGGGAATAAACTCTACTGATTTTTGTGAAAGACAAATGCAGGGGAAACAGCCTGAAATTCTACTTTTTTGTTTAATCAGAATGACTCTGTATTTTGTTTGTTATTTCACTATTTATTTTGCAGTTTTATTTATTTATTAGATTTATTTGCTACCCTCTCACTTACCTTGCTATTAAATTAATCTCAGTTATTCTTTCTTTTTAGCATTCAGGACCAAGACAAGAGATTGCAAGCATTATGGAATGCCCTTGAGAAATTGCCTAAGGCCAGCTACAATAATCTAAGGCAGGTGTATACAAATGAAGAATATGGTTTTGTATTGATTTTACTAATCATGGGGGCAAGTATTCTACTTCAAAATCCCTTTATGATACGGGACTAGAGTCAGAGACGAAGGAACACTGAGGAGATCAGCATAGCCAATCCAGAAGTTTGCAGAACTTTATTATATCTGCTTTCTGCTATTTATTTGTTTGTTTGTTTGTTTGTTCCATGCACTTCCCATTTTACTAGCATCATAGCAGAATTACTTTTTCCAGACCAGGAAAAGAAATCAAACATAGCTCAAAAATCAATATACAAGACTATACAAATGTATCTACTAAGATTTTTAACTTGTTCAACTATACAGTAATCTGTCTCATGTGCTAGATGTATATTTTCTCACATGGTTTGTCCTGCAGACCGGCTAGGGTTTCCCGGTTGGTCCCAGAGATCTCCTTTGATCTCTAATAAAGAACTAACCCCTCTCCCTCTCTTCTCCCTCATTACCAGCCAGATCCATTTCTTAGGAGGCAGTGGTGGGAAGATGTGAAAGTGGAACAGGAAGCCTTAGAGAGAAGCTTGCAATGGTTGTGAGGGTTGCTGTGTCTAAAGTCTCTTTTCTGTATTCTTTTCACTAAAGCCCCTTTATTCATTTGTTGGTGAATTTAACAGCTTGGTTAACTTGTTTATTTCTACAAGTATTTAAATATTGCCCTACTTCTACAGGCTCAGCACTTCATAGTAGAAAATCAAATACCATGGAGTGGATTCTAAGGAAAGTTCTAGTGGCAGCCCAGGTCCTACCAAAAGCTTGGTGAAACAAGCTGACTTTAACAGCCTTTTGAAAGGCAAGGTGTTCCATTACACGAGGAGTGCCATCATGAAAGTGGCAACATTTACGATTAATGCATTCTTTTTGGATCACACACAAATACCCTGTTTCTCCGACAATACGACCCACCTCAAAAATAAGCCCAAGACAAAAAATTTTTTGCGGGGGCTAATGTAAACCCTACCCCAAAAGTAAGCCCTAGTGAAGGGGTGGGCGTGGCCAGCACAGGAGGCAACCCTTCCTGCACTTCAAGGAGGTAATCCTCCTGCACCTCAAAAAAAAAAGACCTCCCCGAAACTAAGGCCAAGCATTTCCGGGGGTCAAAAGAAAATAAGACCCTGTCTTATTTTCTAAGAAACACGGTACTAAAGGTGTGCAACATATCACTCCTTGTACTAAATGACATGTCTAGCAATTGGCACCCACAAGTAAATGTATTTATTGGGCACTGTTAGATGTCTTCATTGTGATCTATATGAGACACAGCCAGGGTTATATGCCTATGCCAAACCCCATTTTGAATCTTGTAGATTTTCCAGAATGGTTTGGTAGGACCCTTTTTGCCCACATGTGGCTTCCACTGAATCTGTGGGTCTTGTTTTCAGTTATCACACAATTAGCACATCCAACATGGAACTGATCATCCTTCTGTTTTGTCGGTGTTCTTTTTTTTTTCTTATTTTCTTTAATCATCTCAACTCTTTTTCACAGTTCTTTAGAGCTTTTCATCAGGACACCTCGTTCTGGCTCTGCAGATGTTCAGCCATATGGCTATAAGAGACTGTTATGCAAATGCCAGCAAACCTAGGCATGCATTAAGTGTATTTATTTGACTTTCTAAAGTTATTCACTAGACAATTATAAACAACACAGTGTTTTTACTGAATTAAATCACACAATTCTTTTTTTTCCTTTATGAGTCACATTAAGATCAGTAATCTCTAAGAGCATTATAGTTTTCTCTACCATGAATGGTAGATCCCTCATCTTTTCAAGAGATCAGTTGAATTGATTGAATGGACAATGGACTCCATTGAATTCTCTAAGGCCAACAGGATGTTCAGCTCATTAGTAACATTGAGGAAGTCTCCCATGAACGATTCAAGATACATCAAGGACCATTACATGTATTGGTTTTCTATTCCATCCTCTTCTCAAATTCTGCCACCTAATCACGTATTTGAGTAATCATGTAACAGACATCATTTGTAAACATCCTTATGATTCTTCACTCTTCCAAAATGCTTCTTTGAAGCAACTCTCCAGCCTAATATAGCCCTTGACCAAAGAACAGTTGTGGTCTAAATCAGATAGATCCAGATTTGCTGGAGGCCTCAGATTTTGTCCAATATCATTAAACCTTGGGATCCATTGTGTTTGTCTCTCTAAATTTGATCATAATACATTTTCAATATTACTCAGGTTGGAGACCATGTTTCTAGCTCTCCTTCAAAATGTCTCCAATTGTACAGTGAATGGTTAGGTTGCACATTCTCTTGATTTTGAAGTTCATCCATTTTTTTCAAAAGATATACCAAGGTGCTATTATTTCATCAGATCTAATTCCAGTACTATCTTTTATTTATGGAAGAAGGTATCCTTATTCCTATCAAGGTTTCCAGAGGATAAGAAGCATCATTCATTTTTTCTTCAAACAGAAGAAGCATATTTTATTAAGCAGAATGCTAGGTGAGCCGTTCATGGCTTCCCTATTTCCAATAACTGACATATCAGTTATGTATTCAATTTTACTTTATTTTTATTTTATTTTTGCATCTTCGTTTTATTTACTCAGCATACTGTGGATTGGAGGTACCTAAACTTCAAATCTCAACATTGAGCCTAAATTATATAAGAAGCAAAATCAATTGTAATTGACAAGCATAATAACAGCAACATGACAAAGGCCTAGTATGGAAGCTGCAGGAGGAACACAATACTTGAGAAAACAACTCACAAGCAGCTGAATTTCAGAATATGGATGACAAATGAATCCCCTTTATTACCCATAGTTAATAAAGATTATGTCTTATCAGATTGAGAAACTGATAAGTTACTATCATCCAACCTTGGCCCTTCAAGGTAGTCCAGACAGGACACCAAATTCATGAATATTAAGACTACCTTTATTGTAAGTTACATAAACTGTATCTTGTAACTCTGAAAGCATTTCCCCTCTCCCTTGCCTTTACTTTCCAAATAACTAGGGAGGATCCCTTCTGCTTTCACCATCTCCATTCCTTCTTTGGACTCTCTCATGTCAGACCACTCTCTAGGCTGCGGTTCTTCCTCCAGTCTCCCAGCATTATTCTCTCAACACATTACATCCAGTGATGAAACTGTGGTAGAAAGAAGTGAAGGAGGAGAATCTGGATCCCAAGTCTGAGAGTGAAATAACTGACGCAACTGACAACCTGCTAGGAAGTAGTACAGATTTGTCCCTGGTTTCAAAAAAAACTGTTTGCTTACTGCCCACACGATTATATCTATTTTCGAACTGCCGCCTGGTGCCAACAGAAAGTTAGATGAATTAAAATCTTTAATAGAAAAAAAAACTTTAAACTCCGCAGCAGCTGACATAACAGCTAATGTGGATTGTAATACAAAAGAAAGTCCTCATATAGATAAGGGTACAGGTAGTCCTCGCCTCACCATAACAGAGCCTGGAATTTCTGTCCTAAGTCATGCTGGTTGTAAGTTGTGTTACCTTCATGACCAATCCAATTTTATGAACATTTTTGTGGCAATTGTTAAGGGAATGCCACAATTGTTAAGTGAGTCAGTGCTTTCCTATGGGCATTTTTTGCCAGAAATTGGGCAAAAATATCCAGTTTCTGGCCAAAAACAGGCATCATAAACCATAACTCATAGAATGCTGCAACAAGCCAGCTGTCAAGCATCCAAAATGCGGTCATGTGACTACAGGGAAGTACGATTGTTGGAATTTTGGAACCTAGTCGTAAATACCCTTGGGGAGTTCCACTGTAACTTTAAATGGTCACTAAGCAAGGACTATCTGTACCAGATCTCATCTCTATACAGCAAACAACCAGAATACAAACTTTAGCACCAAAGGACAAAGTGAAGATATGACAGTTAAAAAAAATGCTGTATGTTGCCATGATTCATATTAATCAATGAAACACAAAATAGGCTATAGTGAAATCTCTCCCAGCTTCTCAAATACAGAATATGTCCAAATGAAATAATAGATATAACATGGCTTCCTAGTCACCCTGGTCATAAGAAATTAGTGCCGACTTTTGAACAATCAGTTTTGCCTCAAATGTTTTTAAAGTTTAGCAAGAACTTTGGTAAGTTGCCACAAGACTATTTCAAGATAGCTGTACATATCCTCTGCTAAGCTTTGGGAAGCATCCCAACCAGAAGCAAGAGAGAACAATAAGGCCTACATATGGTAACACTGCCCTACGTAACAAATCTTCAGTGACTGCTCAAGACTGCAAGAAAAGAAGTGAGCCACTCCAGTACCCTACATTGCTTTTCTAGGAAGAGCAGGGACATATAGTAGAAAATCTTGAAGACATTAGATCAAAGTTGCGAACAGCATTTTCAGCTGCTAATTCATTTAACATTATTTTACTCCTATATGAAAAGGATATTTCCCCTGGGCTAAACAACCCAGCCTCTGTACCTGAATCATCATCAAGAATGGCTTTAATACGTGAGATGCTCCCACTCAATAAGAGGAAATTCTCTAGTATTAACCCAGTTATAGAAGAATTCACACTGCTCCTAGCCAGAGGCCCCAACCATGGAGTCTGGAGAAATAGGAGAATTGTCCTACCCTTCAAGAAAGCCCCACTACTAGCACTTAGGAGGAGAAGTAAACTTCAGTTTACAAGATTGCTCTAGAATCTTAAAATAACACACTCCTAGTAGAAACACAACCCTTTCTTCACTTATTAGCATGATCTTTCCCTTGAGATATCATCTGGATCCTCATTTTAATTAAATAGCCCTCAGGTAGGGGCCTTAACTAGTGTAGGAACAACTTGCACACTATCAGAAAATGTTAACTTTTTATCCAAATGCTGGGATAAAAGTAGGATCCATCTGAATTAGTCTGGGCCACCTTTTCACTTGAGTTCTCCCTTTTTTTCGAGAAGAAACAAGATAGAGGGATAACAGAAGTATCTATTTCCTCCTTGTAGATCCGCAGCCATTTTGTTCTGCTACAATCTGAAGAATCTTGTAGAGTTCATCTTGCATTTAACCCCACTACAATAGGAAACATTGTGAATGTGGAAAGCTGATATGATATGTAATTGTGAGTTATTGAGAAGGACATCATTGAACCCAAATAAGTAGGCTTCCAGGTGAATAGATCAACAATTTGATCACTTCCTGGGATTATAATTCCTTGCTGAAAAGTACATCCAATAGTCACATTCAAAGTTATGCTCAATGTTTGTTGATTTTCAAACAGTATTTGACTCGGTAAGAAGCACCCAAGGGCAGTTTTGAGTAACGTGATAGATGCCTCCTTCTTTTGATACATAAGCAATGTGAAAAGATGGGGTCACATTCTAGTAAAATCTATCCACTCCCTCAACATCCCTGTCCTAAAATTAGCAGAAAGAAAAATTCAATTATGTAGATGATGCAGTCATAACTGAAAACTTTGACATCCTTTTGTAAAAGTGAACTTCTGACCATAAATTGAAGGGGGAATTTTGATGTTTTCCCGAAATAAATGAAGACACAAATGGACATTTAATAAGTATACAATCTAACAAGCTAATCAATATAAGTACTAGGGGTTGTTTTCCAAAGCAATAGAAAAGTAAAAGGCTCAAATTATCCATGCTGCTTTGAAGACCCGGAGGAGTGCCACTGTTTAGTCCACCTTTACCTTATACAATATATTAACAGATTCTGTCAGCTTTCCTTAGAGCCATAACAGGTGCTTCCAAGTGCCAAGTTGTCTAAGATAATTGCCAAATGTTGAAACTCGGACCTGATCCAGAATACTAACAATTTGTATCAATGTTACTTTAAATTCTGATGGGCTACTTCAAATATTATTGATGGATAAATACATAAATTTCTAGGAATTTTACATTTCCTAAGGAGGACAGGTTCAGACCCATATCAGACCTTCATCATTTCAGCTTTTAAATGGTTCTCAGATCAAAATGGTGTCATTTTCTTCATTGTTCCCTCTTGCAGAAGGGGTGTTCCAGTATAGAGGAATATCTTGGCCCCTTTGCTGAAAATGGATGTGATATTGGAGTTACCTACTCCTTTTTTTAATCTCATGTACATAGCTAAAGCATTTGGTTGATGGCATTTTAGCAAATAAAATTAACCAGGCTGAGCTCATGGGTTTGTATCCTGGCACCTATATTTTTCACTTCAATTTTTAACTTGATTTCATCTCACTGCAGGTACCTGATCAAATTCCTTGCAAACTTAACAGAGTACCAAGATGCAAACAAAATGACACCAAGCAACATAGCCATTGTGCTGGGGCCAAATCTCCTCTGGCCTCAGACAGAAGGGTAAGAGGTTGAAGTCTAGGGCTTTGCTGTTTTAAAATGCTACATATTATAACTTAAGCATGTAAACTCTGGGACAATATTTTATTTGCTATACTTGACTGATGTTGGTTTTAACAGGAATACTTTGATCAAATTGCTGTATCTTAATGGTTTCATATGCCTAAAATTGTTGTTAGGGAATGGGACATGGCACAAAGTAGAAGCAGGGTGCAAAGCAGACTAATTTGAAATTAGAAGCAGCAGATCTTCAAGTTGTTCCAGTCTTTCAGGTCTGTCATTTAGCTCAGTCACTGTGGTGCTCAAAAGAATTTGATCTTACTATTCTCATGACTTTGTCCTTGTGGATCTCTTCTTGCATTTCAGAAACATCACGGAGATGATGGCAACAGTCTCTCTACAGATAGTTGCAATTATTGAACCTCTTATCCAGCATGCTGATTGGTTTTTTCCTGGAGGTAGGAAACTTTTCTTCCATCTACTCTTTTTGGATGCCTCTGTCAAGCAGAGCCAGATTACACCAGGGCTAGTAGTGAGAGTTAGATATCACTTCTGTTGCTTGTGCAGCTCTTTCTCAATTACTACCTACTGTTCTTTCCTAGATGACCGGCACCTCTCTAACAATTAGGCCACAGTGTCTAAGGCTGTAATATGAAAATAAGAATTGTGAAACCAGCTGCTGGGAATCCAAGATAATGTGGATTTATGCCTTCTCTATATGTTTACTTTTTGAAAAGTACTATCACCTGATAAATCCCATAAGAATTTGTTAGTTTGCCTTCTCATATGTGGTGGTGTGTGTATGTGTGTGAGAGAGATTCTTTCCTACTGGGATGAGGTTCTTCTCTAAAATGGAAGCTAGTCCATGCTAGGCCTTTGTTTGCAACACTTGCAGTGCATGACTATTTTGCTGTCTCTCCAAATTAGACATTGAATTCAACTTGACTGGGAACTATGGAAGCCCTGTGCATGTGAACCACAATGCAAACTACAATTCTATGCCATCACCTGATATGGATCACGCCGACCACAAGCACTCAGATCAGACCCGACGACCACTCAGTGTGGCCACGGACAACATGATGCTTGAGTTCTACAAGAAGGATGGGTAGGGACTCTTTCGCTTTGTTGTGAAAGTAGTATGGGGACAATCTGGGGTGCAAGCTAGAAGAAGCTATGTTGGCTCGGAGAGCTACTTCCTAGGCCTAGGGGAAATAATGGCTGTTTTCAAGAAATACAGGTGGCTCATCTCCTTATCATAACATCTCACCCTGCTCTTAAGTGCCTCTTCCACCCCCAGGCATGAGACTTTTGACCTGTTGAAAGGAAATACATTATTTTGCCTGCTTGCCTGCCTACCTAACTGTCTGACTAGTCCTGGCCTCTGCTAGTGATATTTGTTCTATTGGACAAGTGAGAGGAAAAAGATTAGTTTTGGTAAGTTGGCAGAAGCCAGCGCAGTGATCTATGAGGCCAAAAATTATGTGCCAATTATGCTTACTCTAACATATTAGAAAGTCATCCTGAGTTGGCCAACTTTTCCAGAGGAAAGTTGTGCTATCTGTCTGTTAGTGAACTAAGAACTAAATTAATTATGCATCTGATCACAATCTTATCTTCTTATCTCTATCCTAGTAGAGAATTGAGGGAAGTTCTTCTAGGACGTCGGTGTCAAACTCAATCGTATCATGTGACGTATTGTGACTTTTTTGCCTTTGTGGAGCCAGGGTAGGCATGGCTTGTGC
Source organism: Pseudoxyrhopus heterurus (assembly GCA_032468235.1). Taxonomy (NCBI): domain Eukaryota; kingdom Metazoa; phylum Chordata; class Lepidosauria; order Squamata; genus Pseudoxyrhopus; species Pseudoxyrhopus heterurus. The sequence goes on from JANHJO010004298.1 coordinate 53,059, forward strand.
GTGACTCATCAGCCCACAGGCCACTAGTTTGACACCCTTGTGCTAGGAGATTCCCAAAGCAATCTCTTCCATGATTGATAGTTTTCCATCATCAACTACCTTTCTTCTGTTACCATCAAGATTAATTAGGAGTAAAAGACTAGTACAGGCATTGATGAAGAAATAAGTCTGGTCACTGTGATACTTATAAGATCCTGTTTTCACCATCCGCTTGTACTATGACAATTTAGCCAAGGATGCTTAATTTTTATCGTGTGTTTCCTACTGCCATAAGAAATGCAAGAGTAGATCAAATGTCTTTGGCCTGAGTTTTTGTACCCTGCGTTCAGAAATTATACTATGGTTTGATTCTAGTAGATCATGATAGCATAAACGTACTGTAATCATGTTTTAGCTTGGCATGTGAACTCACCATAGTGCTGGGAGGCAGCAATAGTTCTGGAGACTTATGCTATCCAGGCTTGTTAGCAAGAGTGGAAAGGTTTTTTGCTCCCCAGTGCAGCAACTATCCAGTTTAACCTATGGATATTGTTGAACCTTCATTGTCTAACAGTGACGTGCATTTTTCTCCTGTCTATTTGTATAAAGATCAGCAAATACTAGCAAACATTTCCACATTCTAGGAGATTGGTGACTGGCTTCACCCTTAAAACAAAACAAATTATTATCATTATTTCATGCCTTAGAATGTGGCAGCACCTGGATGACTTTGTCTGGACTCAGAAACTAAGCAGGCTGGCCATTGTTACTACTGTTAGTGCTGATAGTTAATAACTACATTAAGTGACAAATGCCAAGACCATAGGCAAGGCTGAGATTTTTAAAAAAAAAATCTCAGAAGGAGGTAATGGCAAGTCACTTTAATCCTACTACAGAACTCAGCTTGAACAATGTAGTCATATCATACCATACCATAATAGATATACATATCACTCATTCTTTCTAAGGAATCTCAGAACTGTGCACAAATTGTCACATATAGCTATTTACAAAGGAATAATCACTACTGAGTAATATTTATCTAAGATCTCAGGGTCCAGGAAGGTCTTCTTCAAAAAAATTTGTACCTACCTCTTTTGGTGAGCATCTCTCCATTGCATAAAGAACCATTAACGGTTCCTGTTCAGTTAAGCCTTACTTGCTTGCTCTTATTAATAAAGATGGCATAATTCTTATCCATCTTGTATACTTCTCAGACCACAGTCATTCATTCATTCTTTTCATTCCACCACAATCTTGTGACTCTCAGTGGTCCTAATAAAAGCAACGGATTAAAACAATGCACAGTCCAATAACAAAACTTTTAATAACTAAGTAACAAAAAAACAAAATAAAAGTAGAAGAAACACTAAGAGGCAAAGGTGACCTTAACTTAAAGGCTCTTTGAAAAAGTTTTGAATTTTTAAAATAATTTTCTAAAACTACCATGCCATCAATATCTCTAGAATATGGAATAACAAAGAGCCCCTTCCTATATAATCTAACAGGCTGAGCTGAATCTGATAGCAGGAAGTAATTGTAAGTAATTGAAATTGATCTCCCAACTCTATGGATCTGCAGAATTTGAAGTAAATCTGTATTGCTTAGCCCTCAAAATGTTTTGCCAACTCAGTAAGTAGGCCATTGAGCATGATGTTTAGTTTGACTCCAGATATTTCTTGAGCAGCCTACTAACTAACCAAGAATCCTATTAAGTGATTCACTGAGATTGTGGAAAGTAAACCAAACATTAATCATCTTCACTGCCATCATCTCTTTCACTTAATAATAGCAACTCTGCTTCACCTAGTTAGGATCACATTCACTGCCAGATTTGTGCCACCAGCACACTAGCTATGTATTAGCTCTCATTACTGTGAGAAACATTGTCAGACAGGATGCTTAGGAGTGACTCTGTGAGCAGCCTTCCACATCTTGCCATTTGAAAGCTAGGCCTGAGCTTTAATAATTTCTTCTATGACTTAAATGATTTTAAGATTTTAGGAGCTGTGGTGGCTCAAATGGTTAGAACACAGTACTGCAGATCAGCAGTTTGGCTGATCGAATCCCACCAGCTCCAAGGTTGACTCAGCCTTC
>JANHJO010004299.1:13193-24280 GCA_032468235.1 Pseudoxyrhopus heterurus
CCAGCCAGTGGGCTGGTGAATTCTGGGAGTTGAAATCCACCCATCTTCCACGCTGCCAAGGGTTGAGAAACATTGAGAGATAATCCCACATTAAAATTCTTTTTTAAGTGACAGCACCGAGCTGATATTTGTGTGTGTGTGTGTGTGTGTGTGTGTGTGTGAATTATAAACCCTATGGACAATCAATCTTGGGTGAGAAAGACGGGACAGTAAAAAAAGTAAAGTTAAAAAAAAAAGAACCGTGTAAAAAGTAAAATAAAAATGTAAAAGAAATTGTATTTTGGGGCAACTGCCTTTGGGTTGTGTTGCCAAGAAAACTGCCAATCGGTTTCACCTTGGTGTAAAGGGTGATTAGGATACTGACGTTGTGTTGTAAGGCTGTGTTTGGGCCCTGGATCTGTGGCTTATTAATAAACCATGGTTAAGATCGTTGAGCCTTGGTTGCTGTCTTCCGCTCAGCTGCAGTTAATGTTGTGGCCAGCTTAAATTCAGTTTGGTTCTGGATTTCGGCTGCTCCAGAATCCAAAAATCTGCATTCCCCCCCCCCCCTCACACCTCCGGTTTAAACAAAGTCAGAAGAAAGTCGTAGGGAGCTTGTTGAAACCCTGGTTTGTGGGGTGAAGAATGATGGCTAGGTTCACACGCCACGTTAGATAGTTAACGTTTCATGATGGTTTAATATAATGTGCAAACTCATTTTGCATCTGTTGAGCTCCAAATTATTATTATTTCTTTGCATGAGAATTTTGAAACTACTTCTAGGAATTGTTCTGGGTGGAAGGGACATGTTTCAGCGATAAATGAGATATTATATTAAGTGCCACGCTACTCTAGTTGCAAGAAAGTCACTAAGCTCTTAAGGAATTTGCAGATCTATCTCTCTATAATTTATTAAACATCTATTTCTATCCTATCCTATCCTATCCTATCCTATCCTATCCTATCCTATCCTATCCTATCCTATCCTATCCTATCCTATCCTATCTATCCTATTTTATCTTATTCTATCCTATCTCAATGAGCTGAGCTAATGGTCTTCCAATAGTAGACATATCCTTTTGATCACTGCTTTTGACTAATTCCTGGTGGCACAGTAGGTGTTGGACTCCTTCTAAGGAAGTTCTCATCTTTCTTAAAAAGTCCTTTTCGTTGCTGCCAATTAACCCCATGCTGACGGGTTCCCCGCTTGTCGAAAAGCCACAATTTACAAAGTTCCAAATGAACTGACGCCTGCGCCGGTAAGTCCATGCAATGGTGACAAAACAGGCTGGGAGAAATATCCTTACTCATAAGGATATTTAGGGGGGGACGAATCAGATTCACTTTTCCATGAGGTAGGCGGCAACCACATACATTGGAGGAATAAGCAAATCAATAAACTTGGAAGGTGACATATGAACTACAACCAGGAGAATCCCACAATGGGATTAACTGAACCCTTGAAATGGATCCTTCTATAGCAGGGGTCCCTAAACTTGGCAACTTTAAGACTTGTGGACTTCAACTTCCAGAATAGGTGGCTGAGGAATTCTGGGAGTTGAAGTCCACAAGTCTTAAAGTTGCCAAGTTTGGAGACCTCTGCTCTATCCTATAGGATACAATGGTCACTTGGGTGGGACATTCAGAAAACTATTAGAATAATAGAGTAGTAGAGTAGAGTAGAGTAGAGTAGAGTAGAGTAGAGTAGAGTAGGGTAGGGTAGGGTAGGGTAGGGTAGGGTAGAGTAGAGTAGAGTAGAGTAGAGTAGAGTGGAATAGAATAGAATTCTTAATTTGCCACGTGTGATTGGACACACAAGGAATTTGTCCCCAGTGCAAAGCTCTCAGTATACATACAAACAACAAAGTCACATCATCCTGATGTAATCCTGATACTTTCCACAAACACTACTACTACTTCAAAACTATCTTGTAAATATAACCAATCAGCATCCATCGAATTTTTCTCTTTTTATTACTCACTTGTTCTTTCAGCTGCTTTATTGACTGCTGAAGAGTCAGCACGTGATTGAATAAAGGGTTTTTAAGAGTATTGTATAGAAAAGCCAGATTATCACTGTGGGAAGTGTCTCCTTTCTCATGAAGTTTCATTAGTAGACGCTCCAGAATCTTCAGGATCTGCTGCTTATCTGTTGGATCCCCCAAAAACATCATAACAATTCATTAAAAAATATACTTAAGGTAATTGAAATGTTTCAACCATGTGATAAGCTTATTTCAAACACACTCACCTGCAATTGGATTTTCTGGCATCCTGGCTTATTTGCACTGTAGATTCAATATGGCCTAAATTTTAGTATAAAGATGCAGATTAAGCTTTAGTTTTCAACATATCTTAGTCTGAAGAACATAAATGGCAAGCACACATTTACATATACATATGCCTGTTTAGACTTATTGCTCCATTAAAGGGTACAGAAAGAAGTGCATATTATATTTCTTTCTGTACCCTTTTAATGTGGCAATAATAACTCTAAAGAGATATAGATGTGTATAAAAGTATTACCGTGGGTCCAGAGAACATTTCAATCTTAAACAAGCAACACGGTTATTTAAATGCATCAAGTCCTCAACTTACATTTAGTGAGTTACAATAGCATTGAACAACTTACAAAGTTACAACAGCATTGAAAAAAAGTGACTTATGACCATTTTTCACACTTATGGCCATTGCAACACCCCCGTAATCCTGTGATCAAAATTTGGACACTTGGCAACTGGCATGTATTTATGACAGTTGTGGTCTCCAGGGGTCACGTGATCCCCTTTTGCAATCTTCTGACAAGCAAAGTCAATGGGGAAGCCAGGTTCACTTAACAACTGTGTTACTAACTTAACAACAGTCATTCACTTAACAACTGTGGCAAGAAAGGTGGTGAAATGGGGAAAACCTCACTTAAAACTGCCTTCCTTAGCAATTGAAATTTTGGGCTCAATTGTATTCATAAATTGAGGACTGTCTTGCCACACATAGAGATGGAATCTAGACCAACACAAAAAGGTTCCCATCATGTTGTCCTGCTATTATTTAAATTAATATTACTTTCATATACATACTATCTTATAATATGTATAAACTGGGCATTGCTACCAATAGAATCATACCAAGATAAAGAGAAGGCATGCTAACGAAATTTGTATTTTATCCTTGGCTTCCCATGTTGAATGCAAAATTCTCTCTCTTCTACAGATAAACAAATCAGTTCAGGGTAAACCGGACAATTTACATCGTGCAACATTTTCTGTTTATATTTATGTATAATGTTAAGCCACCAGGTTATGTTTGCTTAGCATGATGAGTGTAAGAACAAAATCAGGATTTGGATTCCATATTTTCCATCACTCTCAGCTAAAAATTAAACCTCATATGTGAACCAACAATGTAATAGAATTGTAATTTAAAATCATTATCATTTTCCAATCAGGGAGTCCTTGTTCTGTTGTATAGTGAAAACATACCAATCTCATACATGCTTAAATATAAAGCCTCCTTAAATCTACCTTAAATCTCAGTTATCTCATGGATAAATCCATGTATCTTCTTCCAGATGTTCTCTCAACTTGTCAGATTAGTTTATTAACCCAGACTCAACTCTCCTTACTTTTAGAGCATATGGAAGATCAGTTTTTTAAAAAAAGTCTCACCAAATGGAAATCCTTAGGCTGCTGTACCAATTAAGAATAAAATCCTACAGACTTCAAATAGGATTACTTTTGGATAGGCATGTAACATTGGCTGACTTCATTGAGAACTAAGGAATAAAATCAGTCACATATAAGTTAAATAAGTCACACTGTGTTTATTTAATGGTATTTGCAGATGATTATTAGTATGCCTATTCAGAAACTGTACTGAGTTTACTCCCTGGATAGGAATGTGTTTTATTACATCACAGTCTCAAGTTTCTTTATTTGGCCTTCTGTGTATTAATAGATACATATGCATGAAGGCTTTTTAAAACCTGACTGCACTTGGGAACTCACTGGGATTTCTCAGGCATACATTGACCCTGGAATTGCAAAAGCCTTCTCTCCAGTCTTGCTTTGGGGATTAAGTAAATTTTTAGATGCAAATTCAGCAACAAGAGAAACTGAAAATTCTAGGATATTATATCAATCATCATCTAAGCCCTCTTCTGTTTTGTAGCATCCTTACACAACAGATATTACAATAAATAAACTCTCTTGGATAACAATATTGTACTTGTCCCAGTATGTCCAGATTTAAGTAGAACATCGAAAGAATCCGCTCTTTTATTTTTAAAAAATAATATTGAAATTTTGCTTTATTTGTGAGTTTTAGGTTGGGAGTTAAAATGCATTCTGAAGCAAATCTATTTTAATATTGATTTCATAATGAAGTTTTAGTACTTCATAATGTTAATATAATTTAATGTTATTTAGTATTTCCTAAGGAAGAATTAGTGCTGTACTTAATTTCCAAAATGAAAAAACAAGCTATCCTAAAAAGCATACTTTCCATTCTCTTTTCTTCCATATGTTCTTTGCTATTCAGTGCATAAATACCTATACTTGGTGAACTAGGGTACTCCTACAAAAGTAACCTCTTTTTTTTTTTTTTGAGAATTCTGGGAATTGAATTGCACAACTCTGGGGTTCCCCAACATATAGGAAAACCAAACCTTGAGATTCTCCATCAGTGATGGTGGGTTGTTTAGCCCAGAAACAGCCGACCAAGGATCAATACAGAGGAAAGAGCCACCCAAGCCCAGCCTCTAATCAAAGGTCAGCACTGTTGGATCGTTGGCAGCTAAGACCGCACAACCACAACACTGCCGCTGCTGTTTAACGTTTACCGGCCAAGCTGAAAATATCCCGTCACGGCTGTACTTTGCACTTCGTCTTAGCGGCTTTTAAGCTGTTCCCTCAGGGCTTCAACCCGGGCGACTTTCAAAATAAGCGGCCCCTTGCGACGCTCAGGAGACGGGGACAAAGTCACCAGAGGGAATCCAGCATCTACAGGGGCAATCGGGATCGGATCTAAGCAGATCTACAGCTCTGAACGCCTCAAGGAAAAACCCCACCTCAAGGAGGGAGGGACGCCCCACCATAAAGGCTCAGCAAACCCACCCAACCGAAGCGCAACAAGTTCTCCCCAAGTCTTTTTTTTTTCCATTACGCTTCCAGCCTTCAGGAAGTGGGCGGCGGGCTAAACGCAAAAGCCCCGACCGGCTGCAGCTTCCAGCGCCTGCCCACCGGTTCCCCTCCCCGCAAGAAGGTCAACGTCGGGGGCTTCCCCGGAGGCGCGGGAAGGTGGCCGGGAGCGCGCCCGGAATAGGCAGAAGGGCTTACCTGCTCGGCTGGGGGGCGAGACCTGTCGCTGGGCGATCCTGGCTTGTTCTTACCTGGGCGGAAGCGGGAGTTTCGTTTTTACCCGCCGCACCTCTCCTTGCAACACAGGAAGCCGGCAGCGAGGGGGAGCCGCTGGGCGCTGAAGGAAATCAAGCCGGGCTCCGACGGGATTCAGGGCGGATGAGGGCGAGAGATCAGCTTGCCGCGGGGCGAGAAGCGGAGGTGGCGGAGTCCCCCGTCTCCCCCGGGATGCCGATGGGTTTAGTTTCGGGGCAGGAGACTCGGATCCTTCCCTCAGAATACGGAGATTCAAGGAGAAAGAGAAATAATGAGTGGGAAGAGGGAATCGGAGACCGTGGACGGGAGAAATTGGCCACCCTTGCAGGAGTGGCTGGGTGGACAGTGTGGTTGGGTCGTGGGAACGTGGCCGTCGGGGACAATCACAGGAGGGAGGCTCCGACTCCGTTGATTTTCGTTAGGTATAAATGGGGAAGAGTCTGATAAGCAAACCTTTGTGGGTTGAGGTGAGGAGCGTTGGTTGTGAAACCCAATATTCAGACATCACAAGACAGCAGCTGTTTTGTTGAATATACTTCGTTTTTTAAATCTATCTTTAATAGAATTACATAGAAACAAGAAGGGATGCGTCTTTTCAAGAGAAGAAATGGCATTTCGATGACCTTCACTACCTGTGGGAAAATAGCTTTTTCCTTTCCAACATCAACAAAAAATAAAAGTTTTTTTTAAATGAAGGCTGTATAGATAATAGGGAAATTGTTAGCTTTATGAAATGACGATCCGGATTTTTTCTTCTTTCCCTATTACATTTTTCTCCGTACTTACTTATATTGTACCCACTATATATAGGACTTAAAAGCAATCACTTATATGACAGTCATACTTATGAAATTGCTACACAATGTTTGTGAAAAGCTATTGTTATAGAACATTGTGTGTGGGGGGGGTTGTGTTAAGGTTGATTTCATGTTCAGAAACGTGAAAGCAACAAGGGACAAGCCTATGTTACTGGTCAAAGTTCAACTCTTAACAACCCCTATTATGCTTAAATTAATTTGATCTGGGACTGAGCATTATGTCAACACATTACTTTGGCGTTTCTGGATTCATTTAGTTTCTGGATCCCTTCAGTGCTAGGATACCTGCCAAGAACTAAAGATCAACTGCAGAGGTTCTTCCCTAGCTGCCCCACTAAATGAGATCCAGCGTATCAGTTTTAAAGAATAGTATTAGCATCTCAGTTTGCAAATGACCATAGGAAAGCAGTTAGTTTATGAATTTCTTGGTGCTAAGTAAAACATTTGTTTTATTGGTAGAATCATGTATATATCACTTCATTGTGTGATTGGTTGACTTCACCTTGTACTGTAATCTTTCAATGCTTTCAGAAATGTTATTATGGGTAGTCCTTGATTTACGACCACAATTGAGCCCAACATTTCTGTTGCTGAGTGAGACATTTGCTAACTAAGTTTTGGCCCGTTTTATGACCTTTCTTTCCAATATTTAAGTGAATCGCTGCAGTTGTTAAGTTAGTAACACAGTTGTTAAGTGAATGTGGCTTCCCCGTTGACCTTGCTTGTCAGAAGATTGTAAAAGGGTCACTTCCCCATGACCCTGGGACACTGCAACCATCATAAATATGAGTCAGTTGCCAAGTGTCTGAATTTTGATCATTGACCATGGGAATGCTGCATAGTCGTAAGTGTGAAAAATGGTCATAACTCACTTTTTTCAGTGCCGTTTGAACGGTCACTAAATGAACTGTTATTAGTCAAAGACTACCTGAATTTGCTATTGGGGCTACTTTCACATTGTTAACTGTTGTAAAGCTATCATGTTCACATTCCATCAGAGTTCATCTCCACACCAGACAAATTGCATATATTCTATTTACACATCCGTCTGGAGATTACCCCATATTTCCTCTTTTTAATGCTAGAAAAATCTTTTTTTTTTAATTTTTGTTTTAACTGAGACAGAAGTTACTGGCCAAAGCTAAAGATCTGTTCTTGATCTCACATTTAATTTGGAATATGCAGGAATAAAGGTTTTTCAGTAACAAATTGACACATATTCCAAAAGACCATCAATTCTCAATAGGAAAAGGAAAAAAGTTAGTAATATGACATAAGATTGTTTTAATTTTATCTTTGTGTATTTAAAGTGTGATATTTAGTAACGGGTATTGTTTCTATCCATTTCAAGAACTGTTTTGTAACTTGGACCTTCAATACCAGTACAGCAGAGCTATATGTAAACAAGAGCAGATTAGCATCATTTTGTGGTGTGCTGGAGATTCTAATTTTTATTTTTGTGTCCAAAGTTCTTTTAAGATCTCCCAAAGGTGCTTTTACAAAAGGCAACTGGACTTTGTTTTTTTCCTTGAAAATATTTTGTTTCCCATCTATGAAGCTTCTTCAATTCTGAAGCTGAAACTGAAACTGAAGCAGCTTTTTGGAAGGGAAGTGAAACATCTTCAAGAAAAAAAAAACAAAGAAAGTCCAGGTGCCTTTTGAAAAAGCATCTTTGGGACAATCATGACCTGGATGACTGAGAATCTCCATAGAGATTCTTTTAAGATGATGTCTGTGATCTGAAAAACTATATATAGTTTTATCTGATTTGATGCTAATGTTTTGTGACTACATAAAATGAAAAAATAATTTTTACACGTTTCCTTTTCCCCCCTCAATAAAGTGTGATTTTATTCATCTTTTGTTTGCCCACAGAGGAGGTGGCAAAGAGGAGCAGATTCTGTTAGCCAAATGCCTCAGTGCTATAAAGTTGGGCAGTGGCAGAAAATAATACAGATTGTGGGACATCTAGTTCCCTGGTTCACTAAGTGAAGCACTTCCTGGAAAGCAGATAATATCAGTAGTCCTGGATTAACAACCATTCATTCAATGACTGACCTTGCATTAGTACTGAATGAGTGGTACTAATGACTGGTTCTTGAAGGGCTGGGTGCATCATGTGATCACAATTTGGGCATTCAGCCAGATTTTCAACCATTGCAACATCCTGTGGTCAAGTAATTGTGACTGCAATCTTCCCTGCAGCCTTCCCACAAGCAACTTTATGGGAAAGCCATAGGAAAAATCAAGTCATGGTTCCACGTGGTCCTTGCTTAACAACGATAGCTGGAGACTGCCGGAACTGTTGCAAAATGGAACTTTCAAGTGATATTACACTTTTTGACTACGTTACTTAGCAATGGAATCTGAGTTTCCAATTCCAATCATTAAGCAAGGATTACCTATAGTTGCAATAACTACCAAACTACTGTGCCAAAGGACCTAAATGTATAGACCCAGAAGGCTTCTGTGAGAAGAGACTTCCATTCATTTACCTAAAAGCTCAGTACTGCCACTGCAATTACAGAGAATCTCTTTTAGAGTATTTCTTCAGCTGTCGTTTTTGTTTTTGTTTTATGTTATTGTATTGTTTTTAAACTACTCAGAATTGTTATGAGATGGGAGGCTGTATAAATGTAAGGAAATAATGTGTTGCTTTTAATTTTTTTACACTTTATCTCTTATTTTAAAAACCCAGATTCTTTGCAGTTTGGGTTGCATATAAGCTTTATTAATAAATAACAGAGACATTAAGAAGCATAAGTGCTTCATAGCTTTTGAAAAATCAAGAATTTGTGTGGATCAAGCTATTAAAGGTATGCAAACCAAGTGAATCAATACATTCAAAATTTCTATTGAGATCACGGAATTATTATTTTCTTTACATGATGAAGTTTCAATAAATGAGAGTATTGATTGTTACTGAAATTGCAGTCTTTGTTTAATGGCAACAGTATGTGGAAGCTTATTATATTCAGACAATAATGCAATGGGTGGGTTTATACATCAAGCTAAGAAAAAATCAAATCACATTTTGGTTTAATATTGTATGGGTTAGGTATCTTTGTAGTAAAATATGTTGTAAGATAAATAGATGGAGCCATATGGAAATGATCTTTATGTTCACCCATAATGCCATACAAGCTCTCCTGAAAAGGATGAAATGGGAGTAACAAAAATCATAATAAGGCCTGGTCACCAATTCTCCCAAACTCATGTGTTACATGGGAAATTTGATCTTAACCAAAGACTGAGTGAATCATTATCAGGTAATAATAAAATAGATTTTTGTCATGAATAGACTCATGTGATATTTATATTTCTATCAATTGTTATTATACTGATGTTTTTAATTTTCTAATGCTCAGGGTTGCTCTGGTGATTTGGGCAGCTTTACAAATTGAATAAAATCAATCAAAGGCTGGCCTTACTTATTCGCTTGCTGGAATAACCCCCAGTAGCCATTAAAAATATCTCCAAATTCAGAACCCAATTAAAAAAAGGACAAGGTACTGGGGTGACCAAATCTCTGAAATTATAGTAAATTAAATGGATGTTAAACAAGGTTATATTCTTGTTTCTCCATTATCCAGTTTTAATTTGAACTGTTCCGTACAGGCTTTATCAACCAGCAAGCTTCCTTGCCAAGCAGTAACACAGAGACCCACCTTGTACTATTACACACAAAGGCTGCTATTCTTTCTGAGTCTCAGGCAGACCTTGAGAAAACCCACCTAAGTGTTAGCAAGTTTCTGTCACCAAGAAAAACTTGTAATTAACTCTAAAAGCAAAGATGTTCTTATTTGTCAAAACATGCTGCAGTTGCCAATATAAATGCCACATCAATGGTGTAGTGTATTAAGAACCAACTGAAAGGATTTGAATTTGCCACTCAAATGTATCCATCATGAAGTGCTGTCCCTGAGTGAAGAGGGTGCGACACTAGGGTGGTTGTCCCTGATCGGTCAAAGTACAGCATGAAAATACGCAGCCAATCAGAGACCTGCAAAAAGTGTATAAATATCTGTATGTTAGTCTACAAGCCTAAGAGAAAGAGACAGAATTGTTGTTTGATTTTGTTATGAGCCAAATAAACCAGTCGTTAAGTCTCTGTTCCAATGTCTACTGAACCCACAACTTAACAAATGGCATCAAAACAAAACAAATTAAGTGCTTTAAACATTCATTCTCTAAATAATAATAACAAATTCACCAAGTTTCATCCAATGCACAAATACTATAATTAACTATGTAAGCCATAAAGGTAACAATTTTGTCTCCATAGCAGTTAAATTGTTCAGAAATAAGATGTCAGTTCTGCTTTGTGATATACAAGTCTCAAAGACTTAAAAACTTAGATTAAAGCTAACTAAATGTGTAAGAATTATTTTCCATGCCCCTTGATTTTCCATAATGTTTATAATAAAATTTGAACTAGGATCAATTTTTATAGTGGCTTGCATAAAAATGTTACCTAACGTATTAGCTGAAACTACACTTGAAGATGATTCAGTGTTTAATTCATTCTTACAAATTTAATACAACTATTGCTAACTATTGTTCTGTCTTTAGCCTCCCAACTCAAAGGCTACAAATGAAGAAAACGATTTCTTGAATTAAATAAAACCATGTTTTTTATACTTGGCTGCTATTCACTGAGTGCTAATCCTTAATCCCCACATTGCATAATAGCTTATTTAGTTTTTCTACTCAATACCTTTAAAAATGAAACAATTAAAATGGATCCCATAACCAAGGGAGCTTGGTGGCTCAAGTGGTTAGAACAGAGTACTGCAGATCAGCAGTTTGGCTGATTGAATCCCACTCAGCCTTCCATCCTTCCGAGGTCGGTAAAATGAGAACCCAGATTGTTGGGGGCAATATGCTGACATTGTAAACC
>JANHJO010004299.1:53945-68523 GCA_032468235.1 Pseudoxyrhopus heterurus
CCCATGCGGAGGCTCGGGGAGGGTGAAAAACGGGCCTCCCGGAAGTTCCGGAAGTCTGGAAATGGGCCCATTTCTGGCTTCCGGAGGGCCTCCAGAGCCCAGGGGAGGCTGTTTTCGCACTCCTGGAGGCTCGAGGAAAGCCTCCGGAGCTTGGGAGGGTGAAAATATCCCCCCGCCATGGTGCAGGAGGCAGACTAGGCCACACCCACCAGGGCCACACCTCACCCAGCAACCGGGCAGAGAACCCGTTGCTAAAAATTTTGCAGCCCACCCTGGTTATCATTATTTTTTTTCCTCAGATGGGAAACAAAATTAAAGAAAATATATGTTTAAACTACTTTGATTCTGTTCGTAATTTGATGGATATTCAGAACAGACATTGGATGGATCACCTTCTGTTAGGCTTGGAATCAGGCCTGTTCTTGTAAACTATCATTATGGAACAGCAGATGAAAGAAATGAAGCTGAAGAACAAGAAGACCAAAAATACCTGATCAAGAAATAGCACCTAGAAACAAGGAAGATAAAGGAAGCACTGGAAATAATAAAGCAGCAAATAGCTGATATGGCCAAGAAGATCAGCAGATACAAAGCTCAAATTGCACACTATAGGCAGAATCTCCAATTTCAATCAAATCAGAAACGTTTCTACCAATCCATCAATGGAGAGAACCAGTCAACACCTGACAAAGAACGAACAGTGCAGTTCCAGGAGCGGCCATGAGGCAACCCAAAGGAATTCAACAAGAATGAAGCTTGGATAAAAAAGGTGGAGAAGGTAGAAAAAGAAGCTGAAATGAAAGAACTTGTAATAACCATAGAAATGGTGGAGAAAAGGGCAAGGAAGATCAAGAATTAGTCAGCACCAGGTGAAGATGAACTGCATGGTTTTTGGTTGAAAGAGCCATGGTGGTGCAGTGGTTGGAATGCAGCATTGCAGGCTATCTTTGCATCCCCATGGCCAGCAGTTCGATCCTCACTGGCTCAATGTCGACTCAACTTTCCATTCTTCTGAGGTTGGTAAAATGAGGACCCAGATTGGGGGCAATACGCTGACTCTGTAAATAGAGAGGGGTGATATATAAGTTTAAGTGCCATTGCTATTGTTATCTGATTGGACTATACCCACTTGTTCCCAAGCAGTTTAACAGCATACTGCAATGAGGTGATATTGAAGATTGGTTAACTTGTGCCAAAAACCTACCCAATAATGAAAGAGCAAACAAAATGGACAATATCAAGCAGCTATAGCCAATTACCTGGAATACCACTTGAACACCATCAGCATTGACAAAATCACCATTAGTCAATTGCAAAAAGGAACTTGGAACAGCATATGTTTTCTGATGATACTTTTAAAATCATCAAACAACATGTACCTGTCCAGGTCCGTGGGAACAACTTGATGGGTGAATAAAATTGCCAAGTCCAATTTAAACATCTGGCTGACTGTGCAACAAACCATAATAACAATTATGATGTCTAGATCTAAACATAGAATATGCCAATACATTATGACATCCTAAGTTATTGAGAAGGACTTGATATGAATGAAGGCCAGCTTAAATACTGGCAGCTGTAAATTCATATTTTTGTGATTATAATAATACTAATATTCAAGAAAGAGATAAGGAAGAGATGTTCAACCTTCTGAACATAGTTAAGCAAACTACATGCTACACATTTGAACCAAAAACTGCTGGACTGGATGAAATCGGAATGCATAATTGGAAAAGAACAAGCAGATTGCTCCAGGGTAAATCATGTCTTCACATGGTATCATCTAACAGAGAAGCACATCCATAAACTATCTTTTTTTTATGTGTCATTTCTTGATTTCAAGGCTATGTTTGCTTTATCTCCTATCTCTCATCGTTTTATAGAGAAACTCAAAAATATGAATGTTGATCGGTGTTTATTTTTCTTTAATTTGGAAAATGTTTTTTGAAACTTCTCTTAAAGTGAAGCTTGGCCTTTATGAGTTGCTTACCAGAACTGTACAAATAAAGAGAAGAACTCAACAAGGCTGTATTTAGGCTCCTGATTCATATCAGCTTAATGGCAAGTTCTTTAAGTAATCCCGACTTTCATGCCCCTAACATTTCTGGATACAGAATCTCTCTATTTCTCTATGCAAATGACAAGTCATTTTATGTATACCCATTGGACTCAAAAAGTTTGTGATATCTATGGTTCAATATACGGTAATAAATAAAATTGGTCATAAATTACCAGAAACCTGAAGTGCTGATATCTGTAAAAAACAATAATGTTGATTATAGTTGGAAACCGAATCAAACAGATGCTGTCATCCCCACTAGGTAAACCAGATGAATAAAACAATCTCATGAATTAAAATTTTGAGATTGGTTACAGTAATAGAATCTTGTAAGTCTGGTTGGGCTGTGCCTCCTCCCCCTTTTTTTTGAATGTCCATCAAGAATATGTTATTCAGATACAAGTTTTAAAGTCCTGAGTGGCTCTCAAGCAGTTCTATGACACCAAAAGGTGGATTAATTTATTTATATCACCTGATTCATAGCACTGTCAGCCTTAAATGCTTTTGACCCTTGCTCAAACCTTGTATGGAGCCCAGATTGTCATTCATTCATTCACTCACTCATTCATTCATTCAAAATTTATATAGCTGCCAACTCAACCAAGTGACTTTGGGAACTTACAATTCTAAAACAATTTAAACAATTTTTTAAAAAATCATTAAAACAATAAAAACATCCACAAAATAAATAAGTATACCCAGTTCTGTAAATGGAATTGTACAAATTCTTAAGATTCATACTTGCAGCTTCTAAGGGAACTCTACTCAGGCTCAAGACTGGGGTGCCCAAAACAGATAAGGACTTAGAAGCAAGTCATGACATACAAGGTGAAGACCAAAGTTTCCCCTAGGAAACTTGTAAAAAATGTCCTTCCCCATGGTTATCAGCATGGAACAAAAAAATCAGCTTCTCTGAGAAATATATAGAATCTTTCCTGTTCTCTGGTTATGACCAGATAAAAAGGCAATGCCTCATAGGCTGAATGGCCCTAAATATCCAATTGAAGTTGGCATCCTTCCTCAGAGTAGCAGAACACCTGGGAACCTCCTACTGTATAAGTTTCTTCATATCTTTCTATAGTCTGAGAAAAGGATAAAGAACCATGGATTCATATCAGTGTTTCTACTGGCTGAAGTCTATTAATTGCACATGTGATTCTGGAGAAATTGAAACCATCCAATGAGTTGTTTTACCTCAATTTTTATAAGGTCCCATGCAAGGATTAAAGTTCATCTGCCTTATAACGTTTCTGGGCAGGGACAGATAAATATTATATCAATCTTTCAGACTCCAACCATGTTATCACTAATATTGTAGTCACATTTTGTATGACTGAAGTGAAAGCAAACAATTGACACAAAAGTGTGCAATTCTGTAGTAGTGGATATGTTTTACTCCTTTTACTTTGTTTTATTATTTTGGTGGTACCTGATCTTTGAAACTAATAAAGGTTTATTATTTGCCTGCACTGGCTTTTGGGGTCTAGAGTGGTTGTCTGTCATAAAAGGATTATCCCATCCTCACTGCTCTTTTGGTTTTAAAAATACTTTAATCTTTAGTTTTTCCATATGTTTTTAATTTCTGTATGCCAAGAGACTTAACAAAAGTACATAATTAATCAGAAATAGGAGCATTATGTAACTACCAACTGATACAAGTGACGATTCTACAGGAAAAATCAGCAAAATATTCCAGAACAAAGTGATTGTCATTTGGGAATCATTGATTAATATCAAAATGGGATCTGTAATGAAAACATTAGAAAAATCTCATAAACTTGCAATTTGGTGGTATTTGATTCAAATATTGCACATGTAAAATCTGTAAAGGGATTATGTTTAATGATTTCTAGTTAATTTCTAATGTTTAGCAAATTATGGTTGGTAAACCAACTAATATGAATTGGATAATTTGCAAGCACCAAAGGACCTGAAGGCAGGACAAAAAGCAATGGATGGAGAGAAGCAACCTAGAAGAACTAAGGAGAACATTCCTGACAGTTAGAACAATTGATCAGTGAAACAACTTGCCTCCAGAGGTTGTGGATGCTTTTTAAGAGACTGGACAGCCATTTGTCTGAAATGATATAGGGTTTCCTGCCTGAGTGGGGGTTGGACTAGAAGACCTCCAAGCCCCTTCCAACTCTGTTGTTCTGTTAAGTATGCAATTGCATATTTAACGATTTATAGAAATGAAGGCATGAATCAATATATTTTAGTCAATTAAAATAGCTGTCAGCCTGTATTCTGTCTGCTTTATCTTTGGATAAAGAGTTGGAGTATATGTTATATCTCACTTCCAAGTATTCCTAGAAGAATTTGCTTTTCTGTTGTTTGTTAACCCTTCAAGTTCTGTTCTGCTAATCATAGGCGGATTGAGCTGCAGTGACGCAGTGGTTAGAGTGCAGTACTGCAGGCTACTTCTGGTGACTGCCAGCTGCCTGCAATTTGTCAGTTCAAATCTCACCAGGCTCAAGGTTGACTCAGCCGTCCATCCTTCTGAGGTTGGTAAAATGAGGACCTAAATTGTTGGGGGCAATATGCTGACTCTGTAATCCACTTAGAGAGGGCTGTAAAACGCTGTGAAGCGATATATAAATCTAAGTGCTATTGCTATTGTAACTCTACTGAGTCTCCTGGATCACTCCCCTGGTATAGGGTCAACCACAATATATTCCTAATTCAGAAGAATAAAATTGTGAAACATTGTACTTTATTGTCTCCAACCCTTCAAGGAAAGTGTTGTCTATAATACAACTATTGAACTGAATCTCTTAGTCAAACTAGTTCTAAGGAAAGTAACTTACTTCTAAGGTAAGTTACTTTCCTTCTCATCTTTTTCAGTTCTGTGATATCACCTTAGGATTTTTCTAGATTCTCTCAGCATTAATGTGGGAGACTCTAGATATGGCTAGATTCCATGAAAGAGAGAATACACCCCTGCCTTTCCTGCTACTAAAACAGCGGAATCAATTGAATATCACAGTGCAATCTTATGATTGTTTTCCATGTTAAATGTTTTGTAAACGTTAAAAGATTTGATTAAAAGCTGTTAAGAAAGCCTCTGATAATACCCTCTCTTCCTTGTCCCGCCTTCTTGCATGCTGACAAAGCAACATATTTTCAGTTCCTAATTCACCATATTGTTTTTCATAGCACTGGATAAATCCGTAATACAATATGTGTCTCCCCATCCTGCTCTTCCCCACAATCTAGCATGAACTGAGCTCAACTTTATCAATTTTTTTAAAAATAAAATACAGGAATTTCTAAATTTCTTCTTCCTGACTTTTTCCAAAGCCCAACATGTTGTTTCATTGGTTTTCTACTATAATAAATAGTTTGCATACAATATTACTTAATTTTGGAATCTGGTTTGAGTTGTATTTTTGCAGCGCCTGTTCGTTGCACAACACTGACACGTTGTTGTAAGTATGCCATCTTTCCCATTGTTTATATTCAAGGGCTGAGGCTATCATGATTTATTTATGTTTTAATTAAAATTTGGTGAGTAGACCAGTGAATTTTTTTTTTTAGCATGCCATTTCTAATTTGTAGCCTCGAGGAAAAAAATCAATAACCTTTCTACCATTTATATTTTTATAGTTACCTCAGGCATTTACAATGCAGACCTGCCATTCACCTGCATTCTGACGTAGATGCTAGATGTACATTGGATATAAATCTTAGTAGGGGCAAGGCAGCTGTATATTTCTGGGGCGCTTATATTCAGTTTGAATAAAGAGAGCAATGTTACACTTCCATCCTCTTGTCAGGGTGCATGACTAAAATTAATATAGCAGGTAAATTGATGTACTGTAAGTTTTATAACACCTGACTGAATCTTTAACAGATGCTTAGAAGTTTAATAATTTAAACTTGCGATTCCCTCATACCCACCCATGTTGACAATTGGTGTGCTGATTTGAAAATATAAAGCACAGGGTCCCTGGGAAAAAAGGCATAATGCTGAGATTGTATTGAACATGAACTTGTATTTCCTGCAGGGCAGAGACATCAATTATAAGTACAAATGAGTGGTGTCAATATATTTAACTGTGTGCACCGTTAAGTAATTTCATTTCATTAAACTCCTTTCTTTTTTTTAAAGAAAACAAGACTGAGAAATTTACACAAACATTCTGAGATTTATACAGTTTGATAGCAGAATGTAACCTAAAATATTTGCATGGCAAAAGTGTCTTGAAAATAAAGACCATGATTTAATATTCTTGAGATCTATTTCTGAAATCCTTTAAAAATGGAAAGTTTATCAAATTCAAATTCTGAATAGAGCTGGAAGGGACCTTGGAGGTCTTCTAGTCCAACCCCCTGCTCAAGTGGGAGACCATATTCTATTTCAAACAAATGACTGTCCAGTCTCTTCTTAAAAACATCCAGTGATGGAGCACTCACAACTTCTGGAGGCAAGCTGTTCCACTGGTTAATTGCTCTCACCTTTAGTAAGGTTCTCTTTTATCCTTGATTGGTTTCCAGTGGGAGTTGGTCCACAAGTCTTAAAGTTGCCAAGATCGGATACATCTGATAAAAGTGCTGTGGAAGAGTAAAAATTTGAGAAACGGGTTAACTGTGGGGTTCTGTGGAGGAAAATTCAACTACCCTAACAACATAATTTTGAAAACAGGAAGCAAAAAGTTCAGCATTACCTTGGGAATAGCAGCCACTGGTAAGGAAATTCGCTGCCAGGCAGACTATAGTTAGAATCCTTTCAGACACTCTTATATGCATCAAGCAGGGATAGGGGAGGAAATTTTAGGACTTTGCAGCATTCTAGTTGACTAGCTGACTAGTCTATGACTAAAATGAACAAAAGTGTTTGCAATAGGTAGCATTTTAGACTCCCTTACACTCAAAAGAAAATTGAGACATAGGTGAAGAGATCAACCTGTGGTAGAGGGTAGCCACAGGAAACCAGCAATGCAATGGAAGCCTCTAGAGAAGTGCTGGCATGAAGTGCTTCATTTAGGCCTTCTCCCAAGTGCACATCAGTGGATCCTATCTTGTTTGCACAACATCTCTTAGAGGAGACTCTTAGGGAAAACATCACTTCCAGCTATAATATCATTAGCTGTCCTCTACCTGCTTCAGCTGTGTGAGGACATTGAGATATAGAAACATTCAGACATGTGTTTGGGAAATAGTGGGGCATCTCTGCCAGGGCAAGGGGCAGTGTGAATATGCCCATTGTGTTGTTTCTTAATAAAATAAGCCCCTTTCTGTGGGCATCCATAGGTCTAATTCATGCTAGAACAGAGCGGGTTTAATATTCTTTAGTTAAAAGATCTTATGTGCTTAATTATACTTGCTGGGTGGTCTCTGCTTCCCTCTTGGAGTCTTTTTCTTTTGCATGTTGACACTTAAAGTAAGCTTATGCTATAGCAATAAAAGAACCTCTAAAACTGGACCAGACCTAGACATTAAGCTGGCTGTTGCAAAGATCTACTGAACCAGGAGGTGAATCCCACTCAACACATCCAGTGCAGCCAAATACGTAGGAAGCATAAGACAGGCTATTGACACACTCATTTTGGTGCCCTAGCACTTGAACATTGCCTAATTACTAGTCTGCCTGATGCTTATTGTCTACTTAAGCACATGGTTTAATGCCAACCATACTGCTAATCATCTGCCTAAGCAAAGAAGAGTCTGCCACACTCAACATCTCAGATAAATAGAAGGCTGGAAATTCACTAAATAATTAAAGCGCTTTAAAGTGTAGACTTATCTGATAATGAGAAAAACTCAGGACTTAAGATGGGATGGAGATTAATGTCCAGGCCACTTTAAGGTTTCTTTGCCTTCAGCCAGCAATCATTCATGCTGCTTTTGGCTTCCCCTACGAACTGTGTAGTCAAATCACTCTCCCACCAAACTTTAAAACTTCAGAAAATAAAATGATATTGCCTGAAAGAGAAGGCTTAGCACTGTTTCACCAATTTCCAAAATTTTCAGCAAGTACACTTCATCATCATTCTAAAGCAGTGTGTCTCAACCTTGGCAACTTGAAGATATGTGGACTTCAACTCCCAGAAATCCCCAGCCATCCATGTTGGCTGTGGAATTCTGGGAGTTGAAGTCCACACATCTTCAAGTTACCAAGTTGAGAAACACTGGTATAAAGTAAGTTTATGTTCTTCAATGTGAAATATCCTGGATTTCCATCCACGAATGAGTAGTGAGTATCTGTGGTTGTCCAGGTTTTTCTGGCTCAAACTTTCATCAATCTCTGCCAGTTTGGTCAATGTCCAAAATGGTAGAAGTTATAGTCCAATAATATCTGCAGGAAACACAGTCTTATCTTAGTGTTTGCACATTTTGACCAATTCACACTAAAATGGTCAATTACATACAGATTAGGCAAAGAAGCCCTCATGCTTTTTCCAGTTGATTCTTGAAAAGACATTTAGATATATCTAGTTCATAATCATAGAGTCATTTACTGTAGGGGTTGAAATGGATTTGGAACATCATCTCAATAACCTACTGCCTAGTGCAGTGATGGCAAATCTACGATACATATGACAAAGCTGACACACCACAACAATTGGGGTGATATGCCAGCATTCATCAACTTCCGACAACAACTGTTCTTGAAAGCATACCCCATTTTCACACAATTTTTGGATGGTATAGAGAAGGGGTGTCAAACTTGATTTCATTGAGGGCCACATCAGGGTTGTGTTTGACCTTGGGGGCCTGAGGTGGGCATGGCCAGGGTGGGCATGGCCAGCTCAACGTCATTCATGTTGGAGGTGCCTGTGGTGGCTTAAGTGCTCTGCCAGAGAAAACAGGCTCCCTAGCTCCATTTTCAGCTGCAATGACCTCCTGCAACCTTCTGCCTTCTACAACCTTCTGCCAGCAAAAACGGAGCTTGGGAGGGCGTGGCCCTCCCAAGCTCTGTTTTTGCTGGCAAAGGCATCGCGAGTTGGGTCCTTTGCTATTTCCAGGGCAGTCCCACGGGCCAGATGTGGCCCGCAGGCCTTGAGTTTGACACCCTGGTGTAGAAGCTACTTGAGAATGAGGTATGCTCTTGCCTGCCTACTGGACCCTCAGAAGACACAAGACAGAGTTGTGTTCTCACACAGCCTCCAGAGCCTCTAAAAATTGTGTGAGAATATAGTGTGCTTTTCATGTGGGTTTTGGAGAGACTGCAGAAGAGCATTTTCCAAAGTTGCCTCAAAGGCCCCAAGGTTGTCTCAAGTAAGCCACAGGGGCCAATCAACAAAAGAGAATGCCGCCTGGAAATAAGTAGAGCATGGCAGATCCTTGAGATCACACACATGATTGGACTGTATATTTTTAAAGCAAATGAATATGTAAATAATTGTTTCTCTTTTGTTTGTGTGCTTGAATGACACATTAAGTTAGGCATTTTCTAAATATTTAATGTGCCGAGCCCAAAAGACTCACCATCACTAGCCTAGTGCACTACATCCTGACTAGATCCCTGACAGATGATTATCCATCTTCTGTTAAACACCTCCAGTAAAGTATGGGCCACTTCTTCTTCATCATCATCCTCTTTTAACGACTTCATAATCCCTTGTTGGGTGGAGTCTGGGCAACTGAATGGAGCAGAGTGTTTACTGGCTGGATACCCTTCCTGTTGCCAATGTGGAGTGTTATTCAGCAGGTATATTCTCAGTACACCCAGAGAGAGAAATATCTGCCTCTACCTAGGATTGAATGCACAGCCTGCTGATTGTGAGGTGAGAGCTCCACTTCTGGAGGCCACCGCACCACTCAAAGTGTGGGCCACTTCCTGAAGAAAAATCTTACACTGTTAAAACAATTCTTACCTTAGGATTTTTTTTTCCTGATGTCCATCCAAAATCTATATTCTTGAATTTAAGGCCATCCTTGTCCTCTTTTCTAAAACAATTTTGAAGAAGTCTGTCCCATCCCCACTAACACTGACAGGGCAAGCCACTAGAATATAAACTGAGAGCAAACCCCACTCCTTATTAGCACTGATGGTGTTACCTAGTTTGGGTAATGAAATGTCTACAAAAAAACCAACCAAGCTCAGAGAGCACCAAGGACCCTTGTGTCCCATCTTTCAAATGATCTTCAGGGGCTTGAAGAAAGCTGTCATGTCTACCTATGCAGGTAGTCCTTTATTAATGAACAGTCACTTAGCAACAATTACTAAGTTACAATGGATCACCCTTCCCCAAAAAGCTACATTTGCAGTTTCAGAGTTCTGAAGGTTGCACAAACACAGTGGTCACATGACTGCATTTTGGGTGCTTGGCAATCAGCTAAACTTTACAGCTGGTTGCAGTGTTCTGCAGTCATGTAACCATGATTTATGACAGGGTGGGTTTTTTTTGCCACTTTCTGGCTATTTTGGACCACGGCGTTTGCTTAACCAACATAGTGCTTGTTTAATGACTGCAGCTTTTGTTTAATGACCACAGTGTTCACTTAATAATCACCACAAAAGGTCATAAAATTGGGTCCACTCATGTGAGTGCCTCAACTTATGACCATCATGTCTTATGATAGAAATCCCAGTCTGCATTGCAATTGTAAGTCAAGAAGGACCTCTAGTCTTTTCTTCTCCAAGGTCTCACACCCAGTACTTCTAACTGTTCATCAGTCATTCCAAGATCCTTACCATCTTGATTTTATTTGAGTTTATAAAAGTTGGTCCTAAAATGTGATGTAATGTTGCAGATGTTTCTGATCAGTGAAGAACAGAGAGTAACAATAACTTTTTTTCAATTTGACACTCTATTTTGGTCGTTGTAACCTATGATTGCATTTGCTCTTTGCATCTGCATCGTAAACCTTAGCACATGTTCAGTTTCTTATCCGCCAAGATCCTATGCAACTTTTTCTCAGCTTTTTGCTGTCTAATATGATTCTGTACTTTTTTTTTAACATTTGTTAAAGCTGCTGACTGAAGAAACTCATCACTTTCACACGAACGTTGATTAGTATTGCAACAGTTTATTCAGATGATTTATAAATCTGTTGTAATGATGGCCCTGTGGAGTTAGAAGCTAAGAACAAAAGTGCAGCTCGAAATAGTCTTAGATAAACACATTTTCCCTTAAAATCAAACAGCTGGACTAATTTTTTTTTAAGATTCAGTGTAAAAGAGAAGTAAAAACGATGCATATTTTTAGATTAAAAAACCATTTCCGAAACTGTATTCTGCCCAGAATGCTATTCCCAGTGTCCAACATATCATATGTAACTCTGACAAATTATTCTCTCTGTTCTTTCTTTTCTTGTATGTTTTCTTTCTATAAATACCAAGAAGTCATAATAGTTAGGTGGCTTCTACACAAGTGTAACTACTGGTATTTCTGCAGTGGAAAAATCTCGTCCCAATGATACAGTCTGCTGGGACTGACTGATTGATCGAGGGAACATGGATTTCCATGCCTGTAGTCCTTGATATTTTTTTATCCGTCTGTCCCACATCCACTCAAAAGTTGTTTTATGTGTGCTAAATTTTAGCCCAGGGAAAGATATCAATCAGCTCAATGGTGAATAGTAGTGCCAGCTTGCAGTGGTAGAGCTAGGTAATTTTAGACCTAAAATTTAATGGCCTTGATGGGGGGGTGGGCACGAGTGTTAAACAGCCATGTGGGCTTCATTTCCGAACATCAATTTTTTTCTTCCACCATGTCCGATTTCTGCTTGGTTTGATATAACCAAGCTTGGCTGCTTTCTGATTTTCTGAACTCCGTAATAACCTCTGATAATGTACAGATCCTATTGGCCATCCCATGCTGTAAAATATTTAAAGTAATAACGGAAGCCCTGGTGACCTCCTTCAGCCTTAAGGAACCTGATTAGGTGTCAAAACATGCTGCTGCCATGATTTGCTGCTTACAGGGATGTCTGTGAAGAAGAAAGGGAGTGTTTGTGTGTCATTAAAACATTAAGATGGCGGCTTTGATTGTGTGATGGTGGCTGCCATCTTAACTTCTGTGAACACTCACCATGCACCACAAATGTTCTTATTTTCTCCACATCAACCATCATTCCTGGACAATCAGGTTGCAAAGAACCTGTTAGCATATCTATTCTTAAATCATGATTAAAATTCAGAACAAATCTATTAAGGCATCGGATGACCATGGCATGGTGCATTAGTGGGGCCAAAACGATCTTCTAAACCAAAAATACAGGTAGTCCTCGACTTACGACCACAAGGGAACACAAAAGTTCTGTTGCTAAGCAAGACAGTTGTTAATTGAATTTTGCCTCATTGTACAACCTTTCTTGCCACAATTGTTAAGTGAATCACTTTAGTGAAGTTAGCAACACAGTTGTTAAGTGAATCTGGCTTCCCCATTGACTTTGCTTGTCAGAGGTCACAAAAGATGATCACATAACCCCGGGATACTGCCATCATCACAAATATTAACCAATTGCCATTGATCTGAATTTTGATCTTGCGACCATGGGGATGCTGCAATGGACATAAGTTTGAAAAATGGTATTAAGTCACTTTTTTTCAATGTCTTTGTAACTTCAAATGGTCACTAAATGAATGATTATAAGTCAAGGACTACCTGTAGTTTTAAAGGAAACACACATAGAAGCAGATAAGAAAATGTCTGGGAAGGAGGGGAAATCAAGAAAATTCTGATAACAAAACTCAGGTTTAAGAAAACAAATAAGTACCTACAAAATAAATCACATGGAGGATGCATGACTGAATAAGCTTGTCCAGGTTTCAATAATGCAGGCAGTGATTAAAGAAGCCTACCTGGGATATTGGGAAAACTTGGAGCAAAGGCTATGGCAAAAGCTTATTTAATTGAGGTACACGTAGTCCTCAACTTACAACAGTTCCCTTAATGATCGTTCAAGGTTACAATGGCACTGATCAAAGTGAGTGATGACCATTTTTCACACTTACAACCATTACAGCTTCCCCATGGTCATGTGATCAAAATTCAGATGCTTGGCAACTGACTCACATTTATGACGGTTGCAGTGTCCCAGGGTCATGTGACCCCCTTTTGTGACCTTCTGACCAGCAAAGTCAATGGGGAAGCCAGGTTTACGTAACAACCGTGTTACTAATTTAACAACTGCAGTGACTCACTTAACAACTGTGGCAAGAAATGTCGTAATAAATTTTTTTTTAATAAAAACCCTTTTTATTCAAGACCACTACTAGAGATTTTCTGCTGCACTGGGAAACAGTTGATTCTGAATATTGTCAGATAAATACTTTTATGTGCCTGTCTGTGTATTTATAGTTACCATATATACTCGAGTATAAGCCGAGTTTTTCAGCCCAAAGGGCTGAAAAAACCACCCTTGGCTTATACTCGAGTCAACTAATTTTCGGGGCTAAATTGATGCATGCCTGCGCGGATCAATTTAGCCCTGAAAATCAGCTAATTAGTATAAACCGACTCAAGTATAAGCACTGATCGGCTTATACTCGGGTCAATAATTTTACCCAGTTTTCCTGGGTAAAATTAAGATCTCGGCTTATAATCGGGTCGGCTTATACTCGAGTATATACGGTAGTTTACTTATCAGTTAATTGCAATAATACTGTTGCTAACAATTATTATTGCTTTCTATATTCATAAAATAATGAATGAGAAGCAACTGGGCTAAAGCAGTGTCAGCTAGTAAAAATGTGGGCTCCTAACCCAAAAATGCATCTGTATAATGAGACAGATTGAAATTCCAATGCAGGCTGTTTTTTAAAGAAGGTGAAGAGAATGTGGAAAAATGCTTGCCGTAATAAATTAACTGACCAGTCTGATTAAAAATATATTTTTTAAAATGAGGAGAGATACATAAAAGAATTAAAAAAAAAATCTGAAGGACATCTTACATATTTTGATTCAATAATTAGAAAGCTGGATGCTAGTTGAAAAACATCTGGCTTATGAAGATAGGCAGGTATACCCTTCCATGTGGGAGGGAACAAAGGCTACAATCAATCCACAGGGTGTTTGGAATGCATTTTATCTAAGAAAAGATAGAGCATCTGCCAATTAAAATTGATTTGGGAGCCAGGTAAGAGAAAAGGAAAGAGCATTTTGGAAATACTTGGCCTTTATACACAGATCTGTGCAGTTAATCTTCAATTGAATGGCTGTGGCTTTGAACCACTGATTAATCAATCCTTCCCTTCTGCCTTTGGATGATGCCAGCACCGTCACATGGAGCCAAACGTAGTCCGGTGAGGTCTTCCCCTTCAACTCTTTTTGAAATCCTAAAGAAATTCTTGACATCCAGGGTCATGAAACCTTGATGTTGTGGAGAAACCTTGTTTAAAAATGGTTCTTGGTGGTACTTATGAAGAGTTTGCCATCGAAGCTAATTTTTGATGCTTAACTTTGGCACCTCACTTTAAATCTTAAAGGAGCCAGAAAAACAAACACTTGCAGAGTGTAATCCATTATTGTCATTCCAGGAACTATAGAAGTTTTTGATGAGTGCATATCTGTCACTTGACTCCTTGGTTTCCTTCATGTAGATCAGAGGTCTTCAAACTTGGCAACT
>JANHJO010004299.1:94792-112551 GCA_032468235.1 Pseudoxyrhopus heterurus
GCGCAGAATTGCGCGTTTGTATAGAGCACAAACAAACAAACTATTTTTCGGACCTCTCTTTTATATATATAGATCTTCTACCCGGTTTTTTCACAGCAGTCCTTGACTTTCAGTATCAGAGCTTCCTGATTATTAGCATTTTCAGTTACCGAATTCAGTGAATGAATACAAGTAATATGTTCAGAAGTCACTCATAACATCAACTTTCCAGGCTAATCAGAGGCATCTGCCACAGTTCATTAGGCTAAAAAAGGAAAACGTATGCAGCCAATTCAATAAGACTCACCAATCCATCTGATTGCCTCTTCCTTTTAATTTCTCCTATGGCAGGGCTGTCAAACTCCCGGCCCGCGGGCTGGATGCATCATGCGCTGGCCACACCCACGCCCGGTTTAGCGAAAGGGAAAAAACTCCTGATATGTCACGTGATGCCATCGTGATGATGTGAGTTTGCCACCCCTGTCCTATGGGATCCTACTTATGATTGTGATTACTTTTGTGTTGATTTCATGTTATGTATTGTTTTATGTTATACTTTTCTTTCAATATCTTCTAAACCACTTTAATGATGCCATTCTTTGAGGAGAAAATCAGGGAATAAATGCTCTTAATTACCACTATTAATGAATGGATTATATTTCTTACTTTATATAATCTGTATTGTTTGCTCTTGGCCCCTCTGTTTTGTCTTAACTTGCTGTCTGCTGAGACAGCAAGGGACTCAGAAAGAACCTGTGAGAAAACATTCTTCAATCAAGCTGTTCCTAACAGAGTCACTGAAAGAGTGTCTTCCGGATAGAACATAGAAATACAATATAAAGGCAAGTACTATAATATGAATTACATTTAGGGGTTTACTTCTCCAATTTCAGAGACTCCTAAGGCAGTTACCTGCCTTTCATTCCTTTCAAGAGATGAATAGTTGTTCAAAAGATTTATTAAGGTAATTTATTCATGAAGGGCTGAAAAGTCTATGCTAGTGTGACTTTCATGCAAGATCCTGCAAAGAAACATTTTTTTTTTCTGGTTGAAATATTTAGGGTGTTCTATATTGACTTGCTGTGTAATATGTTTGCTGGCATACTAGCATTTGAATGTACTTGTGAATGAGCATTTTCTAATATGCGGGGTTTTGTTTTTGTTTAGTTTATGAATGACAACTTTATGTATTCTATCTTTCTGCATATATTCTTATTTTTAAACATCCTATCCAGGTGCACTTTAAGTCTCAACATTCCTGACCAACGTTGATTTTGTCTGGAATTACAGATACTGATGTCCGATGTTTGGAGAGAACTATATTGGAGAAGATTGAAATACACTTCCTGTAGAATGAGATTACAGTAAGGAAGAAATAACTATTTACCTTTTGGATTTACTCTTACAGCTGCTTAGGAACATATCTGTTTATGGGGGAATTGTAATCGCAAATGCTTTAGCACAAACAAAATTAAGAACTACTATCTTAAATTGCTACTTTAATTCCACATCAGGAATATCTTTCTAGCCTATTCTTTCAGAAGTTCATCGTCTCCTTCCTTCCTTTCTAGGTAGCCACTTCAATACATAGAAAAGGCCTAATTGAAAAATTAAATTGCATCATCCTCTTTAGATATTCTTTGAGGCATCTTGTGCCATTGATGTTGAGGGGGGGGGAAAAGGCAAATTTGCATCTCTGCCGTTTTCTTATCTGTTTGTTTTTCTACAGAGAAAAGTAAGAAACGCAAAACTTAAACAACTTTTTTTTAGACATGGCAATTTGTAGCTCCAATTGGTATTGGTCGTGTATGCTGACGCCAGCATTGTCACAGAAATAACCAACTGAAGAAGGAAGTAGGAAAGGGAGCAGTTCCTACTTAGGAGCAAACCTAGTGTGAATGAATCCTTAAAAATATGACTTTTGTTCCTAGAAAGTGAGAAGGAAGATTATCCTGATGTTATCACACAGCCTCATCTGATGTGCCTAACAGCACAGAATCTGAGTTATGATTACATAAATCTCCATTTCAAATTTATTACCATAATTTATCAGCTCATGTTACTGAATGGCCAAGTAGTTAATTTTAAAATGAAGTGGTGCTATTTTCATTAATAGCCCTGTGCTAACTACCTATCAAAACACTCAGAGGCAATTAATACCATGTTGCCGAAGTATTGAACTAATAAATATCTTCCGGGCTGCCTTGTCTTTGGCAGATAAAAGGCATTAGACTAACCTACTCCCTTAATATTGCTTTCCCGTTCCCTTTTGCCCCATATCGCCAGAAACATTTATATTTTAAGGAAGATATTAAATAGCCCAATAAGCTCATAACATGAATTTAAAATGCTGGTTTTTTTTAATGACATCCAAGGGATCCCTTCAGAATATCACCACAATTTAAATAAGCTGGAAGTAGAAACACACACACACATATTAGGTTACTCAAAGATTCTCCCACTGAATTGCATAATAGCCAATTTAAATGCACCATTAGCTTGAAAATAAAATAAAATCTGGAAGGCATAACTAAAAGTGAAAAATTGCCTTCATCCCAAGATACTATCTTCATATTCTCCATCCAAGCTCAGCTTCTTTGGCTATGAATTTACTCATGAGATCAGCCAGCAGGAAAGCAAGGTTAACATCTGCCAGAATAGAATCATATCCTGAAAATTGGGGAACCTGTACAGAAATTGCAACAGGGGTTTTGAACTGGGTCCAAGAAATACATCTCAGAATTTCTTGCCAGACTTAAGCTGTCACCATGCAGAGGGAACACAGTTGTTGCAACCAACATTGGAATCTCTAAAGTTATTCCAGAGGAAGGTACCTGATACCAAGAAAATCCAAGTGGGGTCACACAACCTTCATTATCACATTGAAAATCTTGGTCAGGAGGTTCCCATACTTGGAGTAGAATATCCCTTCCTGAGATTCATTTTGAGGTAAATGTCAGAAGATCACAAATATGGAAAGAGAAACTGTCCATGAGGTTGAGAATGGCCCGAAGGTAAATTAAAGGCTGTTGAAAGGCAGGTATTCATGATTCACAGACAAATTTACTTGACAATCCTGGGATGGGGTCACCATTCAGCAACATGAGCTGATAAATTATGGTAATAAAGTTCTTTTGGATGACAGAAGTAGTGCTTTAGCTCTGGTAAGAAGATTCCAGGGTGACTTCCCAGATAGAGTCTGGAAGAAAACTCCTTAGCCTTCACAATTACAATTATTTGTAAAGACCCCCCAAAAAGAAATAGGAAGAACATAAGATGATTAAAAATGGCCAGGGGCCATCTGGGGTGAATTGCTAATAATCAGGGTTTCATTTTGCTTTGTGCAGCTGCCAGGAGTGAAGTGGCACCATGATATGGAATAGCAAAGTTTACACTTCCGATTCAAGCACTGAAATTAGGTGCATTACTTCCTCTGAAGGTAGACATGTTCTGCATATCATGGAGCCACTCCAAGGTGACAACAGAAGACTTAACCTAAGGCACCCACTTTGCTGGAAATTTTAATCAAGGGTCAGCCAAAGAGGTGCTTCACCAGCACCCACCTATGCAACTTACAAAACCTGCCAGTGACCTTGCATATTTTGCCTTTTCTAGTTATCAGGTGATCCAGTCAAAACAGCAGTCTTGTACGCCCACTTACCTGACAGCAAATTCTACTCAACCTAGTGGAATTTAATTGTATAGGGTTTGCTCAGTAGGATCCTTAAGGGTCAGAATGCTGGCTGGATAATTTTGGGAGATGAAATCCATACATCTTAAAGTTGGTGAGGTTGTAAAACACCACTTTGGAGAATCACAATGTGGTTTGAAAACTTTAGTTATTTACAGGACATTTCTACCCCAAAAATCAGGAGTCCGGCAGTACTTTTTCCAACCAACAAAATGTTATTCAAAAGCTTAAGCTTTCATGGGCAGCAACTAACACAAATTTATCAGAAAAGGGGCTACCAGACTCCTGATCATTTGCTGCCTGAGACTAACTCAGCTCTCTGCTAACAATGTTTATGTATTTGCAGTGAAGAGCCTGTAGTGTGTTGTCCTTTGTTATGGAGAGTGAGTAAGTCAGTTGAAAACCTGAACCACACAGATCGGTGTCAGAAAAACAGACCAAGAAAAGAAATAGAAGCATGGAGTTCCTCTGCTAACTTTCTTTACATTGATTTATCCCTGGTTATCAGTATGTTTGCAGCACCAAAAAGGTTGTGTGAAACTGAAAGATGCCCTCTTTTTCCACTCTTAGTATATCAAACGTTGAACTTCGGTGCCATCATTTGGCTCCTGATGCATTCCCAGATGAGCATCTATCAAGGGACGGGTCCAGTTGCTTGCTGGACTGAAGACACAACGTGGCTGCTCTACTTCTATTTTGTTGTTTTTACCTGGGTTAGATCTCCTGTTCCTGGTGACATCCCAACTGGGTATTTCATTAGAGGAGAAGAAAAGGATTTTCTCTTACTTGATTTTTCAGAAAAAGAGAGTTGCTATTTTGCCTACTTAGCAAGTAGCCCCTGGAGAGCTTTTGTCATTTGTCACACTCAAGCCCTCCATTTGATAGAGGGAGAGGCTTCTCCAGAAGAGACAGTGCAGTGCTTTTCGACAAAGAATGACAGAAAATGCAATGCAGTTATATTCTAGGCTTTCCCCTCCCATCCTCCACTAATTCATTTATTTTCTTCCACAGAATAATCCTTCACTGAGAAAAGATGGGAGTAGATACCTAGTGGTGTGTGACTGAAGGTTGATCCATGCTGCCTACTCTGATTGGAAAGCAACTCTTTTTGGAAAGCAGAAATGGATATTGACCTTTACCCTTTCTTTACCACCACAAATTTGATCTCCAGTGCATTTTCCTGACATGGTCTGAAAAAAACCTGTATCTCTTTCTCTTCTGTTGCCTCAAATGCTCTTGTCCATGTAGATTGAAATGGTTTCCTTTAATCCAGCAGTTGACTGGATACTTTCCAGAGGAAGAAGCTAATCTCAGATGAAATAATCATTATTAATAAAGGGGAATATTTGTAGCTCAGGGTTAACATGAGGGGTCCTTGGTGTTCTCTAAGCTTGCTTGTTTTCTTGCAGACATTTCATTACCCAAACTAGGTAACAACATCAGTGCTAAAAGGAAGTATGTGGTGCAGAGAGGCAGAGGAGGAAGGAGGATGAAGACTGTGGGGTCCTCAGTATTCTCTCAGCTTGGTTGTTTTCTTGCAGACATTGCACTGATGATATTACCTAGTTCGTATAATGAAACATCTGCAAAAAAACAAGCAAGCTCAGAAATAATCATTGTCTTCACCTCTCAAAGTCTTAGTTATATACCATCAGCAGTAAAGTGGCAAAGTAGCTAGCTTAGTCTTCAGAAGTTGTTGGTGTCAAACATAGCAGAATAATAATAAAAAACTATTTTCTTTCTCTCACCTACCCAACTACTTTTTTTGTCTAGCTCTTTGAAGGTGTATATAAGTCAGTTTGGAGGAGTGGTTAAGGCATCAGGCTAGAAACTGGGAGACTGTGAGATCTAGTCCTGCCTTGGGCAGGAAACCAGCTGAGTGACCTTGAGTCAGTAACTTTATCTCAGCCCTAGGAAGAAGGCAATGGCAAACCACGTCTGAAAAATCTTGTCAAGAAAACTAATTAACCAAATAAAGCCAGCCACTCTTCAACTAGATACGTAAAATTAGCCAGGTAGCTAAAGGAAAGAAATTAGTACCAGGTAATAGAAAATTTCAGTTTTCGCCATTTTCAAACTAGCAACCTTTTAGATAGGAGGACACATTTGAGTACCAATGTTAAAGATGAGATCTAGAAGTTATTATACCACCAATTGGCTCATAAGAACTACATTTTACAAGTGGTTGTTCTGATTGTTGATATACGCTTTTCATGCTTTAATTTTGTATAAAGAAGTATACTTTATGGATAATTTGTGTGTGTGTGTATACATACACACATATATTGAACAAATGTACAAACCAATAAAGGGGAATATTTGTAGTTCAGGGTTGAAATGAGTCTCCTTGATTTCTTTTTATGCAGATGGTTCATTACCCAAACTAGGTATCATCATCAGTGCTAGCACAGATGCCTTCTAGCACTGATGCCTTTTAGTTGGGTAATGAAACAACTGTAAGAAAACAACCAAGTTCAGAGAGCACCAAAGCCCCCATAAAAATAAAATACATACTGGTGGTAATTTTGTTCAGCAAACAGGATGAATGCTGCTGTGATAAGAAGTGTACAAAGTAAATTCACAGTATATAATTGTAAGAAGTTATCCTGGTGCCAGAAATGTCCTGATTTTAATGTAAGCAGAGATGCCCTTTCTCTCCTTTTCCAATAACTGGCTGTTGCTCTGACATTTATGTGAACCTTGCTCTACATCTACTGGAAAAGAAAAGAAAGGGGAAATTTGCTAATATTGGAGGCCTGGTGAAGTAGGACAGGAGGTTTTCTCCATTCTCTTTTTTTCGGGAAATAAAAAAGAAGAAAATAATTGGCTCTTAATCTTGTTTGGAGGCGCAGCAGGATGGAAAGTGTGTCCCTGGACCTATACCTTCTGCTTTTATCATATGTAGTTATTTCGTATGAATATAAATTATCTATTGTATACTTATTGGGAAATCTAATCATCTAATCTAATCTAATCTACCTTAATCTACCCTCTTCACTAAAGTAAAGAGTTAACAGTTCCTATTTGTAAACATTGCAGTTTTCTGTTCAAGGCCATCCAAATCCGAATGTCTGGCTTGTTATACATTAAATTCTATAGCTATGTTGTGTAGTTCAAAAGGAAGGGAATCCAAGTGGATAGACAATCTGAAACACGAGTGACTGCGTTTCTGTTTACAGATATGAAGTGTTGAATGAAATTATATCTAACGAGACAAAGGGGAAAACACAGAGTTTCTTCCGATTCTTGGCTGGCCTCATTCATCACAGAGCAAACTGCTGAGTAAGTTCCCAATTTTAATCTTATCTCGCTGGGCCAGTACAATTGGTTCCAATATCTGTAGCCATGGTTATCTTTACAGTGTAGCAAAATGTGGGGATGATTTTTCCCGATTGTAAATAGAAACTGTAAAACGAAACTACAAGGATGCAAAGGGGAGGGAAGAGAATATCATTTAAGGCATTCTTTCACAGTAGACTTAGAATTATAAAAACATGCTCACTGCCTAAGACAAAAATGTTAACATCTCAACGGCTTTCCTCTGGACTTAGTAGTGAGTGGGGATTTCTTTTTTGGAAGAACATATTTCTAAAATGAAAGGGAGACTATTCCAATCAAATGATGCTAAAATCTGGAAGAGAATAGCTCAATGATTATGATTACCAGTTTAAGGAGTCATAGAATCACTGTGATGCCTGGAAGTGATGTTGGAGATAATCTAGCTAAGCATCCTGCCCAAAGCAGAGATCCACTAATATAGCATTGCTGACAGAGATACCCCTAACTCTATTCTGTCACTGGTGTATGGAAATATAGCAATAGCAATAGCACTTAGACTTATATACCACTTCACAGTGCTTTATAGTGCTCTCTAAGCGGTTTAGAGTCAGCATATTGCCCCCAACAATTTGGGTCCTCATTTTACCCACCTCGGAAGGATGGAAGGCTGAGTTAACCTTGAGCCTGGTGAGATTCGAACTGCCAAATTGCAGTCAGCCGGCTGTCAGCACAAGTAACCTGTAGTACTGCATTCTAACCACTGTGCCACCGTGGCTCTAATTTCCTACAGTGTGCAGCTGAGGAATTCTGGGAATTGAAGTTCACTTTTATAGAAGCAGACTTAGTTTTAGAAACAAAATAATAGAGTTGGAAGGGACCTTGGAGGTCTTCTAGTCCAACCCCCTGCTTAAGCAGAAGTCCTTCTATCATTTCAGACAAATGGTTGTCTAATCTTTTCTTAAAAACCTCCAGTGATGGGGCACCTACATATTTCTGAAGTTTATTTTAGTTTCAGATTCTATTATTCTGATATTTGACAGAGTTAAACAGTAATTAAACAGTTCTCACCCTTCCAAATAGGACATAGAGAATATATTCTCACAGAGATGCCACCCTATGCTAGAATGACCTTCTGAGGTCAGAAATCTTAATTCTGGAAAGCCGCCTTGGAGAAGCATTGGAGACACAGTAGGATGATTTATATTTCAAGATCGTTTTCCTTTCGTACCCATGAATTATAGCAACTAGTTCCTGATTCAGGATAAAAAGAAGTAAATGGTAAACTTCCATTAGAGAAGATCTTCTATGTGTGGCAAAGAGAAATGCGAGTGATCATTTGTGAATAATGTCTATACAAATGCCAGGCCAGTGAAAGTGTTATGAATAAGATACCAAATTTGTATGGAATTAAGAGAGGGGAGATTGATTGCAAATACTTTAACTGCCCAGATGGAAATGCACTAGTTAAGCTGAAGACTGAAGAAAAAAATTAAGGGGAACATTTCCTTCAGTGGAAGGAAGCCTGCTTCTATTGGCTGCCAAAGAACCATCCAAGACAGCACAGGATTTCAATGCTTTTCATTATTTGGGCAAATAATGGCTGGGTTATAGATCAGAAATGGAAATAAAGGGTTGTTTTTTTTTAAATCCAGAAAATCTTCACGAAGGACTGACAAGAATGCATCATTTTACAAAGGAGAACCACTGTTTACCATGTGAGTTCTAATATGATGCCTGAAAAAGCCTATCATGGGATATTATCCATGGTCTTGTAATCTGCAGTTTTGTGTATCTGTTCTTGGTAAATATAAACACATCATTCATGATGTAAGTTTTTGAGCATCACCAGGTTTTGGTATGTGTTTCTATTCTTCTTTTTGGTTTATATGCAGAAGCATGCATCTACCCTCACTCCCACATTCCCAACTGATCACAGTAAGTCTCTCCTTGTATTTTGTTCTATACATTACTTCCTTTGCATACAAATACACAATAAAATACAATGGGAGAGAATATCTAAGGTGGCCAAGGCACCAGATCCTTATTTCTGTTTTTTTCCCTACTGTGTTTTTTGTGTGTGTGAATTTGGATTATTTTTCATTTTTTACAGCTCAGGCACCTAATCCCCAGTACTTTGGTTGTATAGTAGGATGTATCTAAATCTACCTGTATTCAGTTAACTTTTCAGAATCCAAGAATTTGCCTCAGTATTGTAGATTCTATCTTGAGATAACAGTGCATCCGATTCTCTGAACTTGAATTAGTTGTACCTAATAACATTTGGGAGGTGAATGTGTGTTTTTGCATTTGAGACATTCTTAGTTGCATTCTGTTTAGGTAGTGAAGAGTTCTTAACACTGTAGGGCAGATATTGTAGGAGAACAGCCATGTTAGTCTATGGGGGCAAAAATCAGGAATCTGATTGCAATTTTTGTGACTGACACATTTAATTAAAAGGCATATGCTTTTGACAGCTGCCATTCATTTCATTAGATATGCTGAATGGTTAGACTGATGTAGAATTTCCATCAGTCTCTACCCACTCTGTGTCACAAAAGGTGCTATCCTGATATTTTTGCTGTAGGGTAAAGTTCCTGGATCTGCCATTTTGCTACAACCAGAATCAGATAAGACTATGATATATTTGTGTGAAGTGATAATGAACTAACAATACCCTAATTGTTTTGTTTCATCACAATATCCTACTCTAGTTTTTTGCTACAGTATTAAAAGCTCAGGTGGTCATAATTCTTCATGTATAACAAAGATACTTGCATGCATGTCATAAACTAAAGAACAACAAAGCTTGTTAGCATTAGCAATTTTTTATTTTCCTTTTTTGTTGCATAGGAAATGCAGTACTTGCTTCCAGTAATTGTATTGTAATGTGAGAGGGTGGTAGCACTAATGGTTGAATACAAGAGTTAAACTAATCCACACCAGCTCAAAAAAAATCTGCAGATTTAGTTGAAAAGAATGGATGCCCACAGTGATTCTCAACCAATTTCAAATTTTCACAGAACACAGTAAACCTAAAATGGTAACTATGAGGATCAATACAAGGATACCAGAGGCACAAGGGACCCGATTCATAAAAAAATGGAAACACAGGGATATTAAAACAAGGATTAAGTGAATTTGCAGCAAATTTTCACATGAGAATGTATTGTTACGTAAGATAGAAAAATCAAATCAAATGTTTGATTGTTAGACCTGAGTAAGTGGACTTGTGAATGGCTAACTGTACAAAGAAGCCAAGGGCAAGTATTATAGATATTCTTATTTGCTGAATATTCCCACTACCATATTTTGTAAACCTGGGGGAAAAAACCTGCTAAACCTTTTGGCTGCCTTTTTCCAGCAGAATGTGAAGGATTGCCTTCTTAGATTAGTTACTCTGTTCCATATTTTTCTCTCCAAGATCACATAGACCAGGGGTGTCAAACTTGATATCATTGAGGGCTGTATTAGAGTTGTGTTTGACCTTGTGGGGCTTAATGTCTTGCAGCCCTCTGCCAGTGAAAATGGAGCCCGGGAGGGCCACACGCTGGCAGAGGCACCATGGGCTGGTCCTTCGCTGTTTCCAAGGTGGTTCCATGGGCCAGATCTAAGCACCCCACAGATTGGATCCAGCCTTTGGGCCTTGGCATAGACTCTTTCCTCAACTTGAATGGCCATTCCCACCCTATTGCCAGCTCTCCTATCTATGCTAATCCCATTCCTTAGATCTGGACTCTTCCTGGTTTCTTCCTTTCTTTTGGAAAGAAAAAAAAAGGATTGATCCAAAGCATGAGTGAATCAAGATTGAGAACACCAACAATTTAGTTTAGGGATAGCTAACTTTGGGTGGGACGCGGTGGCTCAGTGGCTAAGACGCTGAGCTTGTCGATCAGAAAGGTCGGCAGTTCGGCAGTTTGAATCCCTAGTGCTGTGTAACGGAGTGAGCTCCCATTACTTCCCAGCCTCTGCCAACCTAGCAGTTCGAAAGCATGTAAAAATACAAGTAGAAAAATAGGGACCACCTTTGGTGGGAAGGTAACAGCGTTCCATGCGCCATGCCGGCCACATGACCATGGAGATGTCTTCGGACAGCGCTGGCTCTTCGGCTTTGAAACGGAGATGAGCACCGCTCCCTAGAGTCGGGAACGACTAGCACATATGTGCAAGGGGAACCTTTACCTAACTTTGGGTGGTGATGTCAGAGGATACTTCTTGAAAATATACCCTGATCACTCTGGCAGGATGCCCCATGAAATGGTCTTGTGTGTTCACAAAAGAGCTGCAACACTAGCGAAAACCAGTTATGAAACTCTCATGAACCAACAAAAGGCAAACAACTGAGATTGGACCTATCATCCTTTTTAAAGCTAGCTACGCTGTTGAATCCTAGAAAAACTGGGTAGATCTGTCCCTTGTTTCCTCAACGTGTTATGGGTTCTGTCTGGGCCAAAGAGGTTTCCTTGTCAATTAATGTCATGCCAGGAGCAAAGGGCTTGGCTTTGCAGATTGCATGCTTCCCATTAATGCTGATTCTTTTTTTCCTCTAGGAAAAAAAACATTTAAAAAAATAAAATAAAATCAGGAAATTTAGGGTGGGTGCAAAGAGAGGGGTTGCCTAGCATGGATCAAATGAAACACCTCTGACATTGCATTAGACAACGTTATGGAAAAAAGAACGAACTCTCTGCAAAATCTTGCCTGTTTTTCTATAGCCAATGGAACGCTACTTCGCTCTGTGGAATGGTTCTCCAATCCAGTCTAGAGTGCATAAAAATGCTCTCCTTAAATCCTTATAATCTCACATTTTCCCTTGTCCATGTCCTACACCTTTAATATTTTTAAGGTAGGGGAAACCAAGATTTGCCCTGCCTTTCTGCAATGCTCTGACAGCCTTCAAATAAAAGCAGTATGCTGAATGAACATCTTGGAAAGAAAAAGAAAGCTATACCATTTGGACTGGGAGAAAAAAAAACCTCCCAACCTGGAAACCAAAATCCTATGTTAATTCCTGGTGACCACTCATGAATCGGGTCCAAAGTTTATACAGAATTTTGACAAAAAGAAAAAGAGAGAAAGAAAAAAACCAGCAGTGCACAGAAACTAAATAGCCATATGAGGTTTGGTTTTACAGTTCTTACACATTTCTGTTAAATGAGGAGGTCTGGTGTGAAACAGGGTCAAGCATGGGTACCTGGTTTAAACACTGTCCATTAGGAAAACACTTTTAATGTCAGTTCCAAGTTTGAGAATTGTCACTTTCCCTGAAGTCTTATGTCTGATTTTTTTCTTCTGAGATAAGCGTTTAGAGTTCTTAGGCTGCTTAAGCAAAGAAAAGATACCACCAGGCACGGATTTCAAACCCCATACCTGCCCTCGAGAGTGAAGAATGCCCCCCACAAATAATACTGAATTGAATTTTAAGTTAAATGTGTATTTCCAAAATACTGAAAACACCCAAAATCAAGAAAAAAACAGAATTGTGTTCTCAGTGAAATATCTTTAAACCTATCTGACAAGAACCAAATCAGAGAGAGAAAAAAAGACTAACATAACTTTGAGTAATATTCATACAGCTCACTAAGCATTATGGAATAGCATGCATTAATATTGTTTGGTTATTTTACATCACCTATATCAGAAGGTTCTGACAGACAGCGAAGGCTACTGGTGTAGAAAAATCTTACTTCAGAAGAGCAATATAATACAGATTTCACAGGCACTACATTTTTAATATATCAGGTATTATGCTGGTTTTCTTATATTTCTTTCTGTCCTAAAGCTGGCATTTATAATAATGACCAAAAAGGCAAGGATTGAAGTAAACGGAAAGTAGATACCAAAGTTGATATATTCTTTTCTTTTTTTTTTCAGATAGATTAGTGCATAGTTTTCATGCAGATAAACACTGCTATGCATTTACATTGTTGGAAAGCAGAGTGAATTGAGCCCAAGTTGTCACATTTTTGTAAATCATTTTGCCAGCCTGTAATAGCACCATGTAATGGATTTGCATTAAACATTAAATTGATTTCAGAATTGGTGACACAGTATTCACTACAGTTAAGTGCTATGGAAT
This sequence comes from Pseudoxyrhopus heterurus, assembly GCA_032468235.1. Classification (NCBI taxonomy): domain Eukaryota; kingdom Metazoa; phylum Chordata; class Lepidosauria; order Squamata; genus Pseudoxyrhopus; species Pseudoxyrhopus heterurus. The sequence continues at coordinate 107,818 of JANHJO010004299.1, forward strand.
AGCTTCAATGTTACCTGCTATATATCAAAGCAATTTTCATCCCACTGTTTTTTTTTTATTGGAAAAAATAAAAGGGAAATGGTACTCAATATTAATTAGACTATTGCACAGCCTTGGACTTGATGATGGCATAGCCGGGTTTTACTGTCCAACAGTAATACATGCATTGACTTCAAAATTGGCTTCGTAAGCTTGAATTTAATGGAAACCTTGCCTGGTAGGCAGAGTTTATTTCATGAGATTCTCCCCCAATAGATTGTATGAAAGATGAGTTTCTTTTAGGTGCCATTGAAGCTCTCCTTACATTTTCATCCCCATTGTGGTTTGCAATGTTTGTTCTATGGAGGCCTTCTACCAAAGTAAAACCATAAAAAGATATTTCCAGAGACACAATGCAAAGAATAATATTGACATTCGTTTTTTTTAAAAAAATCACAAGGAAAAAAAGGATCAGTTTTATACCATGTATTTGGATGGTGTTTGTTTTTCGCCTTTTCTCTCATCTGTGTATGTGCACAGTAAATTTAATACTGTTACTACAAAACTGCAAACTATATGGAACAAAGAGAAGACATTGAAAGAAAAGTAGGTAGAGGGATTTTTGCATATTCCTCTGGGCTGACTGAATTCTGTGGAGATGAAAAAAAATAGTTCTATTCCTTTACTTGTCAACTTGAAAGAGAAGGCTGGAGACCCTCTTACAGAAAAGGTATGCCCATGGCTGGTGCTCTTCTCAAATCAAGATTTTCCAGCCACATTTGTCTCTACATCTTATCTTCATGAGCAAACATGGTCACTGACTATGCTATCCTAGGATAACAGGAACCATAGTCCTACACTCTTGGAGAACATCAGGTCAGCAAAGATTGCATCGGGTTTCAAAAAAATATATATAAAACACAATGAATAAATAATGCAATATCTCTGGGGTGTGCAGGATGACAATAAGCTAAGCCCTATTTTGGAAAGGGATCAAGAGAATAAAACTTGTTAGTCAAGTCAATTCAACGAAAGAACTGCTGTTTCTATTTGGGATAAGGAAGTAAAAGGGGTTGGTGATGGGCATCTGGTCATTTTGAAAGAATGACTTGGGCAGAAAAGCTGTTTGTGCAAAGAATAAAAAGCAGTTTTGAATTGGGCAATGGGTATGTTAATCTGATTCTGCAGCGTGTGATCCAGGATTATTTTTCTATTAAGGACTGCACACCCCATGCAGTTGTCTCCCTTCAGATCTACATTCTCCACTCTGCTTTGAGGAATAAAACTCTGCTCTCCACACCTGAACAGATTCAAACTGCTGTTATTGCATGACAATAAGATGAAACAAATGTTAATTTAGTGTCTTTAATACTTTACAGCTTCTGTTGGTAAACACCCTTGATCACATACCTAATGTTTAAAGCCTTTAAAAACAATTTGTTTTGTGTGATTCCAATCAGAATTCCCTAACTTTACCACCTTCAAACTTAATATGATAAAACACCTTCAAAAATACAGCATATCTGTAATGTCCATTTACAATGGTTTTTCAGTAGCCTATACTTCTCAAGCATAGGAATATGCTATACTATCGAGAGAAGGAAAAAAAAAACTGTATTTAAATACATACAAAAAAGGAAACAGGAAAGTTTTTAACTTAAATCCAGTTCCCAAAGGAAAAAAAAAAGCAATTCTATGAATGCTGCCTTTATAACGAACAATCAGAATTTCACTAAGCTAATTTGACAGAAATTTTCCTTATTTAAACAACATTACAAAAGTCCTGCATTATAAAATAGGGTAGAATAAATCAGTGTAATCAATAAAACTATACAACATACACATTACATAGCTTCTGAGTGGGCAGCTTCGATTCTCTCTCTTTCTGGCCATGACTATCACATGCTTACTAAAAACAACTAACTGCCCAAACTATTGCTTAGTTTGCTTTGTTTCTTTTTTTAAAAAAAGGGTGCAATTTTGTTGTATATACAACCAATTTACTGGTAATACCTTGGCTTAGAGCAAGGTTCTGACAAAATGTTTGTCTAGGCTTTTTTTTCCCCTTCACTGTGAAGCACTGAAAGCTGCTAATTTTTTTATTTTTAGTGCACATATGTCTTAATAAGGTAATGCCCTGCTAAGTGCTATAGGGAAGGCAAAAGATGCTGGCTAGTGGATGTGATACCATAATACTAACAATCACACAATACAACAGAGCAAATGACTACTCAACCACTTATTTGACATATATGAAAATCCAAAACATTTTTTTTTCCTTAAATAGAGAATAACCAGTAAACAATTTTTCAGAACTTGGAAGTTTAAAAACGTGCATATAAAAATGGGCATTTCATACTTTTTATTGAATGTGGTTTGATTGCAATCTGCTAATAAAAATGGGTGTGGGATTTGAAGAAAACGGGAGGTGTCTTTTTTTTTTTTTTAAGGCTTGCTTGTGAAAGGAAGAATTGAAAAACGAAAACTGCTTGAAGCAGGGTCCAGCTTAGTGCTTCACAGTTTGACTGCTTCTCTAAGAAGAGCCCTTCCTGCGTGTGCATTCAAAAATCACACACAAAAAAAGTACAAAGACAAACACCTAAAACACGCTGCTTCCAGTGCAGCACCGACTTTGGTCAAATTAAAAAAAAAAAAAGACTCAAAAGAAAAATTAAGAATTGCTAAGCTTTTCTTCTACGTGATATAAGCAGGTATTGCATATTTTCATATATCTGGGGGAAAAAAATAATAAAAATCAAAACGAACAAAAGGAAGACTCCAAAGAAAATGTAAAATGCAGCCACATCAAAAATACTGATATACTCTAGCATCTACAGATATCAGAATAGCACTGCCACTGACCGTACAGGACAAGAAAACACTACCCCTATCTGTGAAACAACTAACATTCTACTGTATTCTAAGATGCTGAAACTGACAATGGCGGACATAAAAGTCACATTTACAAAAAAGTGTCTCCAAATGCTTGACTAGGGGGGGAAAAAAATAACCCTTTCAATAGAGGAACATGTGCAACAATTCCACAAATAATCGCTATCCAGGGCAAGGCACATTGATATGGAATTATTATTATTATTATTATTTTGTTTCGTGCAAATCAAGAAAACAAAAAAAAAATAGTTTTAGGGAAAAGATGAGGAGCAAAGTGTCTTCCCAAGAAATTCAGTTTACTTGATTGTATAGGACAGTAGTAGAAACCCTTCTGAAGGGCCGAACAAACATAGTTTAAAGGCAAGTGCCTGGATTAGGGATTACAATATTGTGTCTTAATGCACTCTACTTTACCCTACATTAACTATATAAAAATTAGTTACTAACACTAGAACATGCAGAGACTTTCTCTGATTAGCTAGATTTGCCAACCAGAACGTATATATATGTATAATATAGGAAACCTTCTTAAAGTTGCATGGAAAGCAAAGGGGTGCTCCGCTGTCTGATAGGGAAAAAAATCACTTGCATTTTTTTTGCTGTTTTTTGCTGTTTTTTTTCCATTTTTTTTTACATAAGATACAGGACATTTGGGGTCCAAACTTTTTTTTTTTAAGCAAGTGCCCTCACTTTGAACTGGCATAAAATATAAATCCATATTTTGCTTTTCTACTGATGCCTTTGCAGTCCAGAAAGAAAAGAAAAGAAAAGAAAAGAAACAGCCAGTTCAGGGACACAAGAGGCATTTTACTTTCTGGACAGCTATCTCTCTTATTATATTAAGGACCGCAATCCAATGCAGGCTACAAAATGCTTAAAGCTACTTTTCAGCATGCCTTCCTCTGCATTAAATTGTGGCCGCGATATTTTAAGAAGTGATATACCCTATATTTCCGGAAACATGTATGATTTGTCAGAATTGTCATACTCTATTATAATTGACTTTTAGCTTATATAATGAACAGATATTATGATTTAATTTTAATTATGTGCTTCGATAACAGAAAATAATTAGCATTTAATGAAGATAACATATTGTGGTAAAAGCACCATTAAATTTTGTGTGTGAACGTTTTAAATTTCCTTCAGTTTTAAAGGGATACAAGTTTAACAATAAAAAACATAAAAAGCAAAAATAGCTCCCCCCCCTTTTTTTTTCTTGCAAGGCTGTTTTTTACCCCAATAATTTAGAGTCCTGGGGTGGAAGGACTTGGAAAACAAAAATAGAATTTTCAACAATCTCTATCTTACAAAGATATTTAGCTATCCAATGAAATTGCACTTTTCTCAATTCAAAATTCGATTGTTTTGATTGATTCCTGTCAGTTTCTATCAAAACAGACCAACTTCCCCATTTCCACATGAATTTTATGTCATTGTTGAAAATTGTCAAAAATGTTTCATGTTAAGTGCAGCATTTAATTTTTTTCTTTTTTGTTTGACCTGTAGTAGGTTGATGGTTTATATTTCTTTGCCACTTGTGTGGAAAACCAACCTGTCAATATAACCATCTTATGATTCATGTCATATATTGAATTGCTGATTGCAAAATTAAAAAAAAAATCCTGATATGTTACAGAAAAAAACATGCCCCACGACTGTCTTGTAAGCTCCATACTGAAGAACTCAGCTACTATGAAGTTATTTATGTGTAGCTCTTCGGATCTCTCAGTAAGTCTCACACTCGTATGGGAAATTAATCAGTAAAAAATACTGTAAAACAGTTAGGTGCTGTATGGAAAGGGTTACAATAGCAAGTCAGTAAGTAGCCAGCAGGCTCGCTCTGCTACCCAATGTTCCTAA
>JANHJO010004304.1:0-10268 GCA_032468235.1 Pseudoxyrhopus heterurus
ACTCAAGGTAAATCGATCCAGACTTGATTGCAGGAAATATGACTTCAGCAACAGAATAGTTAATGCCTGGAATACTCAACCTGACTCTGTTGTTACAGCCTCAAACTCTCACAGCTTCAACCTCTTACTGTCCACTGTGGACCTCACCCCTTTCTTACGAGGTCTGTAAAGGGGGCGTGCATAAGCGCACCAGCGTGCCTACCGTCTCTGTCCTACTGGTTCTTTTGTTAACTTATATATATTCTTTATGTTTTTATTCTATATATCTATATATGTTTGACAAAATAAATAAATAAAATAAAAATAAATAAAAAAATTCTTCTTACAATAGGTCTCTGAACAGTTCATGGCCTCTAATAGCCAGCTTCCCCGTCTGGTTTCATAAGAGGAAAAACCACCATCGGAATTTCTCATGTTCAGGAGCTGCATATTTATAGAAATAGATGCGGGAAGAAAAAGATGGCATCAGAATTGACCTTATTAGACACCTCCCACAAAAATTAGGCACAAATTCAAGGCTCATCCTATCATTACATAGCTGATTTGAATAAAATATACACATGAATAAGAGCAAGTTTTTAGCAGGCCCAGTTGTGTGTGCTATAAATCAGGTACAATGATGGATGTTATGTTATTCCATTGTCAATATTGGAATATCATTAAAGTTGGCTTTTGAAAGAAGGCACCATCTTCTCCTTTACATTAAGCAACAAAATATCTTGGTCAATCTTTGTACACATATATCTTTGTACAACTCAAGTGTATGTAGATCACCATTCTTTTTGTTTATATATTGTCTTATTTTTCCATTCAATATTTGTAGTTACTTATGGACATTTGATGTGAAGGAAAGTTGAGGGCAGATCAGCATACAATCCCACAGTTCTAAAACTCAATGTAACATTTAGTCCCTTTAAAAAAATGTCCTTTCAATTCATTAAGACTGATTTCACTAGCCAAATTTTACCAAATCTTGGTACGGGTAGTCCTCAACTTACAACAGTTCATTCAGTGACCGTTCAAAGTTACAACAGCACTGAAAAAAAGTGACTTATGACCGTTTTTCACAGTTACAACCTTTCCAACATTCCCCATGATCATGTGATCAAAATTCAGATGCTTGGCAACCGGTTCATATTTATGATGTTTGCTGTGTCCCAAGATCATGTGATCCCCTTTTGCAACATCTGACAAGCCAAGTCAATGGGAAAGCCTGATTCACTTAGCAACCAGGTTACTAACTTATCAACTGCAGTGATTCACTTAAAAACTGAGGCAAGAAAAGTTGTAAAATGGGGCAAATGATTCAACAACAGAAATGTTGGGCTCAGTTGTGGTTGTAAGTCGAGGACTACCTGTAATCCTAATCAAAGAATTTATTCACACTACAATAGTTACATCACACAAGATCACTTAGGTTTAAAATCTCCTTTCTGTAAAGCAAGGGTCTCCAAACTTAGCCATTTTAAGACTTGTGGATTCAATACCCAGAATTCCCCAGCCAGCATGGCTGGCTGGGGAATTCTGGGAGTTGAAGTTCACATGTCTTAAAGTGGCCAGGTTTAAAGACCCCTGCTGTAAAGGAAAGGAAAGCTGAAATAAGATCCTAGGCACAGCTGTGGTTTCACTCAGTGACCACTTCACTTAATGAGTTGCTGGTCCAAGTTGTGGTTACTAAATGGGGACTACCTGTGTGCTCTTAACTGTTCATGTGTGGTTATATTAATAGTAATAAACCACTAAAAATACCCATTTTTCCATGTGAATCAGTTTACAAACAACTGAAAACTAGTTTTTGGTCCCCCAAGTTCTAATAAGGTCTCTCTCAGTCAAAATGCATGCTATGGCCAATAGAAAAATAATCTGTGATACTTAGAAAACAATATTGTTTACATGGCTATCACACAAATATTGTATACATGGCTATCAAATTCTATTTTTCACAGCACTTCTAATTTGAACAGTATGCCACAAGCACCAATTTAGTTCTGCTTTCCCTGATACTTTTCCCCAGTTACTATTATCTGTTCTTGACCATTTTTTTCAATTGCCTTGCTTCATGCAGAAAAGAAAGATATATAGTGTACATCTTTCTCACATCCTCAGCTTATCTTATAACCATGTCAGATAAATGAAGATAGCAGTAGATGTGGAGTTTCTGTTCTCCTGACATGATCTCGGATTCATCATTCTCTTGTTATTGACTAAAGCCAAATGAGAGTTCAGAACAGAATCTGCTTCATTTTTACAAATCATTAATTAATTATTAAAATTTATTTTTACTACATATATATATTAACGTATTGGGAATATCAGGGCAATTGAACGAATCAGACTAACTTATTATTGTCGATGCTATTTATCAGCATGTATTCAGTTTGACTCTCAGAAAATTAAAAACTTTTTTTAGGCTGACTGCAACTTTGATTCTTTAACTTTGAGACAACTGTGGATATGGTTTATTTCCCCAGTTTTCCAAATCTGTGCATTTATATTTTTAACCTGCTTTTTCACCTCTCTATCCATTTTTGTGCCTGTTCTTTCAAAAGGCTGCATTTTTTTCCCCATGCAGTTTTCTTTATAGGCTTTTTTGAATGCACTTTTATTATTTGGTACATTTTCAATGCTTTGAGACTGCTTTGCAAAATTCTGCAAACATTGAAAAAAGTGTTTCCCAAATTGTGAACAAATTTGGTACACAAAGTTTGGTCCTGATCCATCACCACACATTTACCTGAAATGTGTGGGGATTAGATAAGAACTTTTTCTCCCATCCCTTCTTGGACAAATTTATTATCAAAGAGAAAGTGTTGTCCTTTACCACCAACTCCTGTGGAATGAGATTCTCCAAAATAAATGCACATCTTATCCCCTCCATCCAGCCTTCAAAAACCTCATTAACCCCAATCCCACGTTTTCTCCTTGGGGGTTCCCTGGACCCACCACATTGATGCCATCAAAGATACGTTGTGGAGCTATGTGATCTTCTATGAAAGGACATTGTTCTTCAAGTAACATCAATGTCTTCAATGCTTCAGCAGTGCAGTCACTGACTATCCAGTCGTTGTCCCGATTGCTGAAGGGGAATCCTCCCTAGTGATTTAAAAAAAAGACATTAAGAAGACGTTTCTTTGTAGATTGCTTGCTCCACAAAAGAAAAGGAGCTATATTTCAGCTCTAGACTCAGTTCTGGAAGGTTACTTGAGGGACTGGGCCACCCCACTGGGACTGTCCCATCCCACTTGTGCCAGCAGAGGAGGCATGCTCTGGGTCCCATTGGCCTGATTATTTTGGCTGGCAAGGTCCAGAAGGAGGTCCTTCTCTGCTGTTGCGTCTGCCCTCTGGAATATCTTGTGAGGTTGGCCCCAACCCTCCTATCCTTTTGGCCTAAAGGGTTGGCTCTGCCAGTTGACCTGGGGCTCCAATGGGGCTCCAGTGGTTGATCAAGTATCAACAGATCCCACCTCCTCCTATTCCACCCCACCCTACCTATATGTCCTTAGATTTTAATCTTTGGTTTTAATTTATGTTTTAATGTAGATATCTATTTTTATGACTGTAAGCCACCCAGAGTTACCTTATGGTATGATGGGGGGGGATGAATGAATGAATGAATGAATGAAGTGTTGGTGCAAGTATTTTTGATTCTCATCAATTAATATGGGATTTAGGTGGCACTGTATTCCTTTATTAAATTTATTATCATTTAATACAATCCAATAACTCTTAATTTAAGCTACTGGGAGAGTTATTTTAATGCATTTGAACCTTTTAATGTGTTATATGCTTGCCTGCACAGCTGTTTCTTAAACTTCTGTAGTAGAACTCTGTCAGAATACAGCTTAAAGGAAAGAAATAAAAGCAAGCAAAACATTTAGAACATGGTTTGGATTCTTCCTCAAGGATATAGCCAAGTTGGTAAAAATCAATGAAGAAATTAATTTTCCCTTTTGCTAGAATTAATTTTTAGGTTTTTAGGAAAGGCATTTCTGAACCACAAATATCTATTTAAGGCAGGCATCCCCAACCCCCAGGCTGTGGGCCAGCACTATCAGGAACCAGGCCATACAAGAGAGCCAAGCCCCATCCAGGCATGCACAGGATCCAGACAGCGCATGAAACCATGCTCTCCCCCGCCCCCCGGTCCATGGAAAAACTGCCCTTCATGGAACCGGTCCTGGCACCCAAAAGCTTGGGGGCTGCTGATTTAAGAGAAAATTTGAAAAGCTGCTAAGTGCCAAATATTTATTTTTCTCTTCTTTATAACTTCTATTAGTTGGACCTCTGGAGGTATCCTTTCTATTGGTTATGTTTTACACACAATCAGATTTTGAAAGTACCTTGTTCATTTGACGATAATATCTCTGGTAGTTGGGTGGATTATCTACAATCTAAAGAAGACATTAATAGCATCTTAATCCAAGGGAATTTACAATGGCAAAAAACATATTTTGGTTCATCTGACATCATGTCCATGCAGCAAAGTGAAGGCTGTTACTCAGTGCCAACTCCTACCCACAGGTTGTGATTGTGATGCATATTTCAGTAAGGATTACTTTTTTCAAGTCAGTCTTGATTCTCACTGAGTCAAGTTCTTATGGTTCCCTCGGCATCATTTTTGGAAATGGTTTGCCACTGACTTCTTCCTAATTTGAGACTGACTAGACCCAACTCACCTATTTGGTTTCACACCTAAGACAAGACTAGAGCTCACGGTCTCCCTGTTTCTACTGTAGCCTGGTGTCTTAACTATAATACCACATTGGCTCTCTAAGGGTTGCATATATAGCATATATAAATGTGCTTTGGTGATGTTCAAGTTCTGTTTTCTGAGTTGTGAGGAAAAGGTCTCTGGGTATAGAAATGTGTAGTTTCAATCAAGGAGAAGACGTTATGGATGATACAAATACTGCATTCTCAATAGTACAGTTTGATTGCACTTATCAAAACTGTATATTATGACCAGAAGCCATTGAGAGAGGGGTAACCCAAAGGAGTAACTGGCCATTCAGTAAACAGTTTTAAAACTGGATCTGGAATTAGCAGATATCTTAAAAGAAGTATTTGCTTACCTCAAAACAGCCACCATATTAAGTTATGCATGACATGGTTTTTAAACAACTGCAATTACCACATCCTGCCCTTGTGGAATCAGATTGATGGCACTCAATTTGCCATTAATCAATATTAATGTCTAATATATGTTATTCCAAGCCAGCTTCTTACCTGAGCACATTTCAAAAATGAATGAGCTTTTTTCAGACAAGTATTGTACTCAGGGTCATTTTGGACACCAGCCTAGAAAATGAAAAAAAAATTGATTATAAAATAGATAAATGTCAATAGGTTAAAAAAAAATATAGGCCTCTTACAGGAAAGCAAAACTTTATACAGCTTCTTAATGAAATGCATGTATGAAAATTTTCTTTATTAATGCTCTGTTTACTGATCATGTTTCACAGAAATATTTCTATATCAATAAGATTCCTGTTTCTTAGATATTATGTGAAAGCGACATGACTATCATGAACCAGGACAATTCAAGGATAACTTGCAAATATTTGCATTGCATGTATCTCTCAGCCTGGTGCCTCCAGACACTGTTTAGACTGCAACTCCCACAAAATCAATCCATTTGATCAATGATTAAAGATCTGAAAGTCCAAAACAGATGGAAGCCATTGGAGTATCTCTTCCTGGGATAAAGTAAAGCTTTGCCCAAACAGTGATTGAATTTCTTTTCAATTGAATTACTTATTATTATTTTATTTATTTATTTATTTGTTGGAACTTCTATGCCACCCATTCCCGAAGGACTCCGGGCAGCTCACAACAAACAATTCAATAAAAAATATACAATATAAAATTTATAATATAAAACATTAAAATACATCTTAATAAATAAACTAATTATAAGAATCTAAAATATTAAAAATATTAAAAACTATTAAAACCTCGCTGCTGTCTTGAGTATTGAACTACTTTTCTTCCATTAATGCAAACTGGCCTATCCTTTTCACATTGTCTCCTCAGATTAGAAAATGTCAAATATCCTGATAGTCTCTTTAAACACTTCTAACTTTGAAGATGAGATTGAAATATATTACATATGTTAATGGCCAGAAACTTTGAAAAGCTGTCTTTTTAAAACCATGTTAAATCTTCCTAGCAGAACAATTAAACAAGATTATAATGGGAAAATATACCTCTAGAAAACCCAGAACTGTAAATGAAGCATCCCAGGTTTGAGATCCCATCACCTTAGGTAAGAAAAATAGACATAGTTTATTGTGTTTTTTTTTAAAAGACAAATTCCTCTTTTTATCCATCAATATCATCAAGCCCAACTTGTCCACTCAATGCAGGAATCCATATTAAAGCATCCCTGATAAATTCTATCTATCTTCTACTTAAATACATCTAACAAAGGATAGTCTACTGTCTTTTTAAAATAAATTAATGTACAGTCTAACTACATGTTTTTCAACTTTGGCAACTTTTAAGATATGTGGACTTCAACATCTAGGATTCCTCACCCACCTTTGCTGGCTGAGGAATTCTGGCAGTTGAAGTCTACTCATCTTTATATGGTCAAATCTGAGAAACAGTGCTCCTGCCATTGAGAAAATTTTCACAGCACTCAACCAAAACCTGCCACCTAGGAGCTCATGTTCTGAATTAGACCACACTTCAAAATTTACAGTGCTTCTACATTAATGCCGTGTCAAACACCCACTCCTGTTCAAGTCTAGACTTTTGCAAGTCAAAGCAGAGCAAGTGACAACAAGAAGAGGAGAGAATTCCTTAGGGTTTTTTTTTTTCCCTTTCCCTCTCCATATTCACATGATCTAACTAAAACTGATAACATTTTATACATTTAATGAAGTGGACTAGTGTTCACAGAAGCCATAATAAAGAGTTAGTACTTCAGAGGCCTCAAAGCTGTTTATACTTGGTGCAAATTTACCTTCTGATCCAAAATTGGGGATCAGACTACATATTGGTTGAGCTCTCACAATGTCCCAAAATAATATGCCATATCAAATAAACCATAATGGCTGGGTTTACAGAACCTCCTAAACCACATACAAATTATGGTTTAGATCACTTATGAACATGATCATGGTAAAAGAGGTACATGGGGATCATCAAAATAATCTGATTTTTTTATTTAAAAAAAAAAACTATTGCTGTCAAAAAAAATTAACCCCAGCCTGCAAAGCAATAAAAGGGCAGATGGGCTTTAACAATAACCAATTTCCTTTTTACAATCTTACCTTCATTGTCATACCCTCGTCTGTCAGCCTGCATAGATGTATAAAAAAAGACAGATTATAGTATGTGCAAAGGCTAGAAGGCTAATTTCAGGGCATAGTATGGGAGTATGATGGCATGCAGAATATTTAAAAATAGGAAGCAGAAGATAATACCTTTCTAAAATCTCTTTTCATGAATAAAACTTATCTGGAATTAACAGTATTAACATTGGCAACTCTGGTCTCTAGGGGAGAAGGGGAAGACAGAACTCTGCAGAACCTAAAATCTGCTCTGGATTTTACAGTGACACCCCTCTTGGCAGCTTTCCCTAATCTTATGTCTCTGTGATAGATTACAAATCCTAGATTTCCCATCAAGCAAGGCTGTTGAGAATGATAGATGGGGTTCTCAAGTGTTGCAGCTGGAGGACTTTAACTAGTGGAAAATAGGGTGGCTTAGACAGGAGAGGACTCTGTCTTTCATTGGCATCTGATCTTCCATTGTCCTCATGATCCACAAACCCCCTCTCCTATATTTCACATGTAGTGAGAAAGGGTTTTGAAAGGGTTTGGCATCAGAAATCTTACCACAGATAATCATAGATTCTGGAGACATGCTCTTGAAAGGCTGCAGAATTGGGACCATCCACGTGCCATGAGATCAACACATGGAATGGTTTGCAAATCTACAGAATGAAAAAGTTCCATCAGGCATTTTGCAACCCTTTCAGTCCCAGAACCCCCTCAGCCCTTCAGAGAACAGAACAAGTAAGTTTCAAGCATTGCTCTCCGTCTGAAAGGAAACTAAGCCAAGGGCTCACATGTGGAGACAACTGACTCCATCCAAAGGAATTTGATTCCAGAAACAGTCATTTCTGTGTGGTATTTTCAAAAGACCTACCGGGCTAGAATTAGTAGAGTTTGAGAATATATCATCCGCCTTGATTTGTTCATAGAGCTCAGCGGTGGCTTTCTTTCTGAGACTGGTAAGGTGGTATCTATCGTACAAATTGAAGAGGGCTGCAAAAAAGGAGCAAAGAGACATTCTAGAAGCAGAGCCATTAGATTTACAATTCTATCTTCAGTCTGAGTTCGTGGTATCGGTTCAGGCAAGGTTTTATTGACTGATTATGTGCCATCAAGTTTTTTTCAACTCACCATCTAGGGCAGGCAGGGGTGTCAAACTCAAGGCCCACGGGCCAGATCTGGCCCCAGGGTGCTTAGATCTGGCCTGCGGGAAATAGCAAAGGACCAACCCACGGTGCCTCTGACAGTGAAAACAGAGCTTGGGATGGCTGCACGTGGCCCTCCTGAGCTCTATTTTTGGCTGTGACAGCCTCCTGCAGCCCTCTGCCAGTGAAATGGAACTCGGGAGGGCCGCGGGCTCCATCTTTGCTGGCAGAGGGCTGCAGGATGTTGAGCTGGCCACGCCTATCCTGGCCACACCCACGTGGCCCCCTGAGGTCAAACACAACCCTGATGCGTCCCTTAATGAAATCGAGTTTGACACCCCTGATCTAGGGCATCTGGCATTTAAAAAGAGTCCAACTGCAACTGGTCTGTTTCTGTGACCGATGAATCGAGGAAGTGTCAACTGGAAACGTAAGCCCTTCGAAGTTGTGCTGTTCTCAGTTGCACTTACCAAAAAAAACATCCAGGACCAATGTATGTGGTGCCTGTAAATCAGTCTCATAAATATATTTCTTCTGGGCTGGCCAATCAATGCTCGAGTAATCCTCCACATAAAGTTCCTGAAGTAAAAGAATGAAAAGACATGCATTCTTTAGTAAATAGGACACAAGACTGGTCCACTTGCTAAAAGATTTTTAACATGTGTGCAACTGTGTTTTACATATATACACACACACACTGCTAACCCTTTGAAAATGGTTAAGTGTGATTGAAACAACCTCGGGCTTTTCTCTACCAATTCTCTCTGCTTCTGTAGCCAGGAGAAATTACAGTAAAAACAGAGGCTGGTACTGTAATTCACTTATGTGAATTACATTATTGTATCCTGTAATTATTAATGTAATGTATTAATGTATCCTGTAATTATTATTCTGTTGTTCTGTATGTACACTGAGAGCTTAAGCACCAGAGACAAATTCCTGGTGTGTCTAATCACACTTGGTCAAATAAAGTATCCTATCTTATCCCTAAAAAATCATGAGATTTGGATGCATAGCCTTTTGGATGTCTTTCTTTTTCACGTATCAGATCCACTGAAGATCCAACTATTAGAACTACACTATCAAAACTACAATAGCTTTTGCTAAGGCCTAGGGCAACATTTATATTAATAATCTGATCTTTCTTCCACATGGCAGTCCATGGAGGAAAGAATCAAGCATTTTCACCACAAAAGGAAATAATACTACAACAACAAACTGGAAATGATGAGATTAACCAGATTATGTCTTCCTGCATGAAGTGGATTATGATTTGTAAAAGCTCCAGTTTTAAAATGCCATAAAGCTCAAAGAAGAGATGAACTGATTCACTTCTTGTCCTGAGCTCACAGAAACCTCATATAATGTCATAGACATGCTTTTAAAATAAAAAAGTACTATATACAGTATATCAAAAGATGTTATTTTCAGTGTGAAATTGTGTGTCTTAGTTAGGGGTCTTTACTGAATCACAATTATTTTGCATTACTTATCCAAGATAATTATAAAATAATCTGGGCATCCCCACAACAGTAGAATTAATCACTGGAAGGTTTTTTTTTATAATCGAGTTTAGGTTTAGGAAAATCTAAGTATTCAGAGAGAAATTTAGAATGTTTCCATCTGCAGAAACAGATATTAAACAGATACAAAACCACATAAACAATGGAGAGATGTTCTTCCGGTGAGACTTCCTTTCCGTTAGTAGCTAAATCTTTAGCTGCCGGTACCCAGCTGTCTGTAATCCAAGAAACGGCGTTCAGCAGTCGTGTTCTTGGATAAAAAACTCCCCCTTCGGGAGAAGAAGGGGGGGTGAGCATTCTGAGCCAGGGTAGAGACC
>JANHJO010004304.1:79185-92325 GCA_032468235.1 Pseudoxyrhopus heterurus
TACATTTCCCTTCCTCAAAGGACTACTTTGTACCACCTGAAGGAATTGCACTGTTCACTATCTTTGTGTTTTGTTCCGGTGTTTAATCCAGTTTGGGCAATTCATACTTTGAATATTTAGAAGACAGTAGGAAGTGCAATAATTGTGTTCTATCTGCTACTGTTTTCTAAGCAAATGAATTACCGTACAAAAGTTTGTTCCCTGAGGCAGCAAAACAACACAAAACAAAACCTGACATTCCTTAGATCAAACTGTTCCTTTCGCCTACAAAGGAAGCCAAATTGCAAATAAAAGCAGTGGAAATGGTCCCCTTGAGCCTGCATAGACACTTGTGTATTATTACAAAAAAAAACAATCAAAATTAAAAGGAAAAATTAACATTAAGAGAGGGTTATGCAAGTTCTGTACATGGCATAGCACAATGCTTGGCATTCAGGAAAGTGTTGCTTTTCTGTTTCACACACTTTCAATGAACATTCTCAAAATTTCTAGTCCATATAGAGGATAACATCATGAATCAAAGGCTGTATTCCACGGAGGACCCTGAACTTTTACAGAGGACATGAGCACAAGTAAGAAGAAACAGGCTGGCAATTCCAGGGTTCCTGATTTTTCCACCATTAAGTAATGGATACCTGAACTGGCAGGGAATTGCATAAGATGATCTCCAAGTCTTATCACAGAAAAATTCTCCAGAGAATCTTCTACTTGTATTATCTGAACATAGTTTGTTTGCACAGCAATCTCTATTTGTCCTCAAGCAAATACAATCAGTTCTCGACTTACAACCATTCTTTAGTGACTGTTTGAAGTTGCAAGGGCATTGGAAAAAGTGACTTACAACTGCTACTCGCATTTACATCAGTCATGGAATTCCTCACAGTCACATGATCAAAATGTGGATGTTTGACAATTAGCTTGAATTTACGACAGCTGCAATGTTCTGGGGTCATGTGAATGCCATTTACAACCTTTGCAGCTGGTTTCCAACAAGCAAAACCAATGGGGGAATCTGGATTCACTCAACAATCACACGATTTACTTAACGACTGCAGTGGTTCACTTAATAACCGTGGCAAAACAAGTCCTAGAACTGGGTGTAACAACCACCTTGCTTATTTGTGGTTGTAAGTCAAGGACTACCTATATAAGCCTAAGTCTCCATCAAGTCTCTCTGTTGAATGAGAGTAAGAAAAGGCACCGGAGGTTGAGCCAATGTGTTCAGTCTTGTCTCTGTGTGTGTGCATGTGTTTGGGTGTCTTGTTCAACTTGAAAAGGACAAATAGAAACAACTTCCTGCCAAAGTGTGGATACTGTTCTTAAGAGCCTCAGATCTTCTCCTAATCCACCTGAGCAAACAGGATGTTTGTATTTATGATGTTATCGTTAGTATTCCACAAAATACTAACCTAGCAATGTTGTTGTTAAATTGCAGGATTTACAGAAGCAAATCCAAAAGCCCAATTAGATGAGTTAGATACAATTTTTATTAGACACAATGCCGCTGTGTGAATCTCAACAACTGGCTATTGGAGGAGCAATACACAAATTGTATTTCAACTACAGTGAAGTTATACACCAAGCAGAAAT
Source organism: Pseudoxyrhopus heterurus (assembly GCA_032468235.1). Taxonomy (NCBI): domain Eukaryota; kingdom Metazoa; phylum Chordata; class Lepidosauria; order Squamata; genus Pseudoxyrhopus; species Pseudoxyrhopus heterurus. The sequence goes on from JANHJO010004304.1 coordinate 80,776, forward strand.
TGACAAATCTGATCTATTTTTGGCAAAACTCTTTTTCCACTGACAGGATGCTTGATATGGAATATATACATTTGTACAACGCTTTACGATTCTAAACATGTCTTAACTTTTTCTACAACTTCTGTCCCGATGTTGTATTTCCTTCCGAAAAAACATTTCCACAATCCTCTAAATTCAAGTTTTTGGCAATAGGATGAAGCATGATGATTATATTATTTTAGTTACTCCTCTCCTATTTGTGATTTTATTTGCAACTATTCTGAGGTGTACAAATCTGGATTTTTTTTTCATTCTCCTGTTTGTTAGAAGTGCTAGTTGTGAATGGTAGCTTTTTGTTTCATATAAAATTGATTCTACAAGTGTTCTTATAGACTAACAAGTGCCTCAATCTTACATTGGGGGGGAAGAGTAATTAATCAAATCAAATACAGTCAATGATATGCAAGCAAACAAAGCTCATCTTTTGGACTGCAATGAGTTTTACCCTGAACCAATGTATGGGTTGATCATCTGATAGAACACTGTCCTAGGAACAAGTGGAATTCAAATGTACTTCCATAAGAAAATGTAGACATAGTGAAATCAATATCTCATTTCTGCAGAAGAGAGAAAAGCCACTGAACACCAGCAACTTAATGCCATCACATCGATGAGTACCTTGGGGTTGCAAAAATGGAACAGTATGGTCAGTTGTCTACATCTGACTTGAAAATGCAACCTGTGTATAATCAACTCTAAGTGGACAATTCAGAAGCATGTAGGGAAGAGTTTGGACACTTATTGGACAAAAGATGCAAACTATATCTGAAACATAGCTTCCAAAAGTCAAGGCAAACAGTCACACAAGATAGTGTTGAAGCATACATACCTCCATGCTAGAATTAAATGCTCGGTTCACTTTAGCTTTGATGTTGACAACTTGCCCCACGCTAGGAATAAGGGGGGAAAAAATGAAAGGTAATGTAACATGATCCAAAATGCCATTTAAAGAAAACATCTTGTAGTTCTAATATGTAGTTGATCTGAGTGGGAGGTACTAATTTACAAACATGCTGGCAAGTTTGTAAAACTTCAAAAAAAAAAAAGTTTGTGAATCTAAACACTTCCCATGGCTTTGAAATAATAGAAAATACTTGTAGCTCGGGTTTTAGATTTTGGCAGCGGTTTGCTCTCCAAGCTTGTTTCAATTTATTTTCTGAACGTTTCGTTACCAGACTAAGTAACATCATCAACGGGATCGTCTTGTCCTGTTCTCTTTAGCTTATAAATGCCACTGTGTCAGTGTGTCAGTTGGTCGTTTGTTCATTTGGAGCTATATTTAAATTCTGAGCAGCTGATTGGTTCTCCTGTTGATTGGTTGTCACTTCCAATGGCTCTCTAAAACCCACACACTTAAAATAATTCTTGCAGACATCTGGACAGAAGGATTAAGATACTGTTCTGGGCAGACAGGAGGCTTGTGGATAAATATTATTTTATTTTTCCTTTCTCCCAAACGGAAGTCTTTGGAAGTCGAGAGTTCCAGGGCTTTTGGGTTCACTGGTTAGGACATAGAGATAAGATTTCACATGTGACTAAATATACACTTAGTCATGTCTGATACTCAGTAAATGAAAAAGAACATGCAGTCCCTCAGGTATCTTCCTAGACTCCCAGATATTCAGGTTTCATTCAACTCTCCTAACCAGTATTGGCTTTCTCTCAACTTCCAGTTGCCTAGTGTAGAATCAAATGGTGAAGACAGAAGTATTTCATGAGAAGGATTCTTCAAATGATATTGGGACCTTCTTTAACATTTCATTCCAAAACATTTTGTTACAGGAGTTAAGGTGTTAGACAGGAATCGGTAAGGCCACAAAGATTCACTGGGTGACTTTGGGTCAGACATGCTTGAATGACCCACAACCCTGTACGGTAATGGGATAGGGGCAAGCAGGAGAAAGCATGCTACCTTGAGCTAAATTAAAGGATGGGATATAAATCTAGCCAATAAATAGTAAAAATAAATAAATCCTGAATAAATTCATAACATTCACTAAACTCACCACAACAATTAATACTGAAGAATAAAAACTGCAAGCTACTTCTTGTTCCCTAATCATCGAAGAACATAAAACCCATCTTAGCATGTCCTCAAGTGAAGGTTAAGTACAGACAGGCCTCAACTTATAACCATTTGTTTAGTGACCATTTGAAAATACACCAGCATTGAAAAAAGGGAAGTATAACCGTTTTTCACATTTACAACTGTTGCAGCATCCCCATGGCCATGTAGTCAAAATTTGGATGCTTGGTAACTGACATGTATTTATGATAGTTGCAACATCATGGGGTCATGTGATCACCATTTGTAACCTTCTCAAATGGCTTCCAACCAGCAGAGTCAGTGAGGAAAGCCAGATTCACTTAATGAGTACATGATTCACTTAACAACTGAAGTAATTTGTTTAACAATTATGGCCAAAAAGGTCATAAAATGAGGCACAACTCACTTAACAACTGCCTCACTTAGCAATGGGAATGTTGGGCTCAAATGTGATTGTAAGTTGAGAACTACCTATACAGCTTTAAAAAGGATGAAACATAAATGGAACATATAAGGAAGATACAAAATGTTTTAGATAATAAAGCCAAACAAAAAGTAATCTACTGATGAAACCAAAAGGACTATTCAAAGCACTTAATGTATTATATGAACCAAAGGACAGAATGAAAATTGAATGAATGGAACACAGAACAATGCACTTGAGATAGCACTTGCACTTGAGATAGCACTTGCACTTGAGATAGAACTTGCACAACACAGAGATAGCACTTGCACTATCTAGATATTAGCCCTCCCGGTGTAAGAGTTGTTTTAGATTTTGCAGAACATCTTCTACTGTATTTGTAAATACTTTAAAAACAGGATACACAATGAACACAATCCACAATGAGGTATGTATGGTTTAAAAAGACTAAACAAATCTGAAGTGATCTGGATTACAAATCCTCTAGTAAGTGACTTCTTTCTGTTCCAGTTGGACTTCTAAGAAACTTGGTAGCTGAATAACAGCTCACCTATCCAGATTCTACCCAGAGTAAAACCCAAATTTGTTATTTCTTATGGCTTAATTTGCTTTGCAATCCAAGCCAACTACAGTTTGTATAAAGAAGCATGGTTAGCGTGGGATGTTAGTGTAGTTCACTTAAGCAGAGCTTACTCCCAGGAAAATACAGACAAAAAAATCAGCCATTATCTTTTCTTCTGTGCTATTTCTCAGAAAAATTATGATACATGCACATATTTTTAAATATTGCTATAAAATTACATCAAATTCCGAGTTAAGAGAAACTATTTCTAGATTCTTTTCAGAGGCCTATACTGTAGGACATAATAACTGAGTTATGTTTCCATCAACTGACATCAGGAAATGCACTGATATGACAAGCAGGTAGAAAATGTAATACTCCATAATTGCACTTCAGCTGAGCCATGTACTTTGGATGATTTGATCATTAAAAAACATCCCAAAGAAGCTTGACTCTTCTCTAGTGTTTAGAGCATAAAAATGAACAACCATTATGGGCCAACTAAGTCATCTTTTTGATGTTTTAGTTGTACCCTAGAAAAAGGAAACCACTTCCATTTTAGAGCATCAAGAAGGAAGTCAAACACATCTATAAATCGAGCTCCTCATTTGGCAATTGTGTGATTTCTAGGAGCTGAAATAATAGGTGAACAAACAACCCTTAATTGTTCAATACAGATACTTGATTTAAGATTGTATTGGAGCCTGTTCATTAGAGTCATAAGTCATGATGATCATAAAATTGGTTATCCATCTGATTAACTCAATTTTATGACTTTTTTTTGGTGGTGGTTCGCTATGAGCTGGTTTTGCCAAAAACTGAAATAAATGTTGGTTTTCAGAAAAACCATCAAAAAATATAGTTACATGATTGTAAGATGCTGCAAACAGCCATAAATGTGGGCCAGTTCCGAGAGCCCAACATGTGGGTGGCCACATGATCGCCAGAGGCCCCTGGACAACAGAATTGGATCATAAGTACCACCTGGAGGTCCATTCTAAACTCAAATGGTCACTGAGTGACCATGATAGTGATAGTTTCACAGTCACCTCCGTGCCCCCAAATAGTCAGTTTCTTTTGGAGTCTAGACTCAAGGAACACCAAGAAGATGCAGAAAATGAGTAGGGACATTTAGCTATGCCAGGGCAGCAGTGGGTTAGAAGACCAGTAGCCTATTCTACTGTACAAATGGGTACTGCAAAGGTTCATACCAGACTTCATTCTTTCCACATGAGTACCCAGGAGAATCTATAAGCATCTGTCTGACATAAAAGTGGGAGAAGAAAAAAAACCAGAAATGTGAAAAAGAAGTCACATATCACAATAAAAAGATACTCTCCATAAAACAGTTTCAGTAGGATCCAAGGGATGTAATGTTTCATCAAGGAATAACAGAATTCCATCCACAGTTCTGAGAACGTTATTGTCAGATAAATGCACTGAATGACACCCTATCATCCATTGTCCAGTGTCTCTTCCTTTAAAGTTCTGCCCAACAATTACTTTGTTGGTGTTTTTCTTTCTTCAGATGCCATAACCTGTTTCATTTTAATGTCAGGTCATGAGTCAATAAGAATTTATTGATGGGAACTTTGTATTTTAAATTTGGAATAGTTTTCCCCCCGATTTACCCTATTCAAAAATATTTTCAAGTGTTTGATGCTTTTAATGTTTATTTTCTGCTATGCAAAGAGGGATTCATGTGCATTATGCTTTATGGCTATATATTTTTGGATGTTACTCAAGAGAGCTGTGGCATAGGATAACAAATAAAAGAAAAGGAAATGAATGTATCAATTAAAAGAAATAACCCACTCCTACAAGAGTATTATGCCAGGCTGCTCTTAAAGCTGTATTAAATTATTTCTATAGATAAAAAAGATGAGGAAGATATTAAAAATAGAGACAAAATAGTAGGAATGCCCATTTCAATTTTGTTTATGTTCAACCATTTATCTATTCAAGTGCCTACATCTTTTCATTTTCATTGGTAAAGAACTGACTTTACAGATGGTCCTTGACTAACAACAGTTTGTTTAGTGACCGTTCAAAGTTACAACGGCACAGAAAAAATGAGACTTATGACTGTTTTCAGAACATTGTTGATAAAAGCCCTGGGTTTTCCAATAACATGAGTAAATAATTCCATGCTAGATAAGTAAACAGTCTGACCCAAGAACAAATAGTTTCCTCTGTCTCCTTTAGGCTGGAATAAATACAATTGCTTAATTGAAGGGAAAATGGACTCATTTAAAATGCATAATTATTCTCGGTATCATCAAAACATGCTGGAATTCCATATTTGGGTGTTGGCTCCTTCTTAATGAGCAAAATACCAAAGCTGTATCCTATGTTCCAAAATCATCCTGTCTGGTGCACAACAGCAAAGGCAGCACATTTTTAATGGCTGAAAGCATTTTTCTGGAGAAATAACTTAAAACTATTCCAAAATGGACCCCTGCAGTTGAAACAACCCTGTGGTTCTCCCGTTTTTGGGAGAAGCCTACATGAATGCCTTTCAATATTAAGAAAAGCCAAAGACTATCATTACTTGCACAATATTCTCAGTTAAGCACATAAAACGCCACCACAGTTGAAATACTGTCCCACCTTCCTGCTTAACTAATAGGTCACATGCACATTTTTTTTCTTAATATTGTTCATTGGCTCCATGACTGAGAATTGGCAAAGTTATTCAGACTATAAAAAAGCTAATTAATGTGATACAGATTTTGTCTACTTCTTCATTTGCTGAAAGCACCAGGAAACATCTATTTAAAAGCCAGTTGAACAGCAAAAGCCAAGGAAGTGAGGCAGTTACCTAATTCTGTGCTCAAAATAGATATCATCCACTGAAGCTGTGACGCAAGGGCAGCCTGCATGCCTCTCAGCTGAAAAGACAAACAAACCACATTAGTTATGTACTTCATTGCACCAAAGAGAGCTTCCCCCCCCCCTTCTTCACTGCAATAAGGTTTAGAATGGAAACAAGAAATCCTAGTTGCTAGAGCACAATTTGTACCCCATGGTACACATTCTACTGTGCAAGAATTATGGGGTCCAATACACGAGGTTTCTCCAGAAAAGAGGATTTACAGGACTGGGAAAAATTCCAGCCACGTGAATACTCTGTTGCCCAGAAAGCTTATTGATGAGAGGCCACTGAATCTGAAAAGAGGGTTCAGCTTTTTTTTTTTTTTGCAATGCCAACTTCAGAAGATGCATTGCTAGCTTTCCAACACTCCCTTTATTAAAAGGTTATCCACCTCTTCTAATACAGGGATTATTTCTAGTTTTATGGACAGTTCTAACTTGCAAGCCCCAATTTCATTTCACAGGCAGTTGTTTAAGAATTGTACAAGAAACTACACAAGAACAGCCTTTATCAACAGATGTGTTAGATCACATTTAATTTAATGTGAGAACAGTCAAAAGCCATAACTATTTTAACTGCCATGTTAAGGTTTAACTGAGGAAACTGTAAGGGATTTGAATTAACAATGCTTATTTTATCTGATGGGAGTAAAGAGGAGCTTCCACATATACAGCGTATCTTCTGCTCTTCAGAAGATTGTTAAGTATGGCAGAACAGTAGGAGTCTAGTCTCACTACCTCTTTCTGTCATTATTCATCTAACAAGATTCAGGAGCCAGCCTAAAGGTGTAAGCTTGCTTTTATTCTCTGCTGTGATCCAAATGCCAGTTGCCAGTTTCAGAATTCTTGTTAAAGATTTTAATGGCAAGTAAACGACCAAGATTTGTATCTGTGGTTATAATCCATCACCAGCTAATTGTATCAGCTGGATCAATCAATTCTAACCCTTCGGAGACAGGAGGTAGGCTCAGGCTCTGATTAGAGATGAAAATACACAAAAATGTTTAAGTTATGGAAAACTGAAATTAATGGGAAAATGTCACAAAAAGCCTATTCTGATCAGATTTAATTTGAAAGGGAAATAATTAGTAGCAACACCTATGAAAATGTTTCTTTAGATGAAACTGAAAGCAGAAAACATTTCATCAGGAAGCTTGGAGGCTTATTGTCTCAGTTATATACACTATATATGTGTGTGTTTAATCACTGCTTAGAAAGGGCCCCAAAATCAACATGATTAAATAATAATATGAAAGAAACTCAAGAGTCCAACACTGCTCAAATGTTTTCTTCCCAGGGGTTTCTCTCGATCCTTCTCTTATACAACTTTCTTCTACTATATTAAATAAGACTTCTAATAACTAAGAAAAAAAGAAGGGAGCTTAAAAGACAACTAGAAGGGCTTAACAGTTCCATTGGGGCCACTGACTTCACTAATGTGCTGTAATAAAACATAAGATGATTTTGTTATTTATTTTTGTTTCATTTTTTTCTCCCACCGTTATTATTTTTATAAATAACTCAGGGTGTTGAGTATTTCCAATATACCTTCCTTCTCCTATTTTTCCTACAACAACAGCCTTGTGAGGTAGGTTGGGCTGAGAGAGAATGACTAGGCCCAAAGTCACCCAGCCAGCTTTTCAACTCTCTAAATATTTGAACAGTTTATATTTTAGTAAATACACAGTATACTGTGTATTTACTAAAAGTCAGATTAAATGTGTTGCCATCAAATACTGTATGGTAAACTTTTAAAAAAATCCAATTTCTCAGAGATTTTGTCCCTATAATGACACTGATCCTGAAACAATAAAATACAGTATTTTATTGTATTGTGAATTTTACTAGAAACTATATCTGAACTATTGTTCTAGATAGAACATCTGAGTAAGCATATCAAAAATGCAGGTAGATGTACTATTATAGGTTCATTCAATAATTCCTTTAAAGATTGTGTGAAACTGATTAACTACCAATATTCTATTTATCCCTCTTTTTAGTCTCTTTTTAAGTTTTCAAATCTAGACAGCAATAAGGAAATTAGTTATTCTTAACTTCTACCTCAGACACACTAATACCAGTAGAAAGTGTTTTTCTAAAATAATGTTAGCATTTTTAAATATATAAATAAAAAGCCTCTGCTGAAGAACAAATTAGTATGGCTTCCTGCCCAGGAAATTTGTAAAACTGATGTCAAATTGCCTAGCATGAAAATTATGAGAAATGTAGTATTTGCAGAAGGCTTTTTTAACTGAAAAACCTTTGCAACCAGTTTTATTAATCTCATTCATAAATGAACAAAAGTGAGACAGCTAAATAAATGTAAGTTATTCCAAATGGTGCTGTCTAAGCTGTTTGAACAGGCAACAAATGGCAATTATGATTTCCTACATATAAGTGTAACACTGTATCTTGAAGTGAGGCATATAATAATCAAACAAAAGACAGATCTTGTCATGGTCATTCACTGAATGAACACTTTGGAGCAGGTAGCAAAAGAAACAAAACAAGGGTTGAATACTCGGGTGACATTTAAGTAGCCATTCTTTCTCCTCTCAGCAAATCTCCCAGGGCTGATGTTGAGGGAAACAACTAGATAGATGATACAGGTACTCCTCAATGTCCGACCACAATTGTGCCCAAAATTTATGTTGCTAAATGAGAAATTTGTGAAGTGAGTTTTGCCCCATTTTACGACTTTTCTTGCCACATTTGTTAAGTGAATCACTGCCATTGTTAAATTACTAACCCGGTTGTTAAGTGAATCTGGTTTCCACATTGACTTTGCTTGTCAGAAGATTGCAAAAGGTGAACACTTGACCCCAGGACACTGCAACTATCATAAATGTGAGTCAGTTATCAAGCTTCCAAATGTAAATCATGTGACCATGGGGATGCTGCAACAATCATAACCCTGAAAAATGGTCATAATTCACTTTTTTCAGTGCCGTTGTAACTTCGAACGGTCACTAGGTGAACTGTTGTATGTTGAGGACTACCTGTATGTTATATGAAGAATATATTTGACATTCAAACTGGATATACCTTGATACTTTTCATGAATCAGTGATGCATTGCATTTAAAAGACGTCCCACTAAAGTGTCAGTACATTTTTTTGTTTAGCAGCAAAGATGATTAAAAGAGTAAAATGATAGAGGTATTTATAATGATGATACGGATAAAATGAACTCGTTTTTATTAAAGTCTAAGCTGGCTGAGGAACTCTGGGAGTTGAAGTCCACAAGTCTTAAAGTTGCCAAGGTTGGAGACCCCTGCTTTGGGGAATAGGTTGATCTCCTCTTCTTTGTGACTGCCCCTCAAATACAGGTAATCCTCAACTTACAACAGTTTGTTTAGTGATTGTTCAAAGTTACAATGGCGCTGAAAAAAGTGATTTATGACCATTTTTCACACAACCATTGCAGCATCCCCATGGTCATGTGATTAAAACTCAGAGACTTGGCAACTGACTCATATTTATGAAAGTTGCAGTGTCCTGGGGTCATGTGCTTATCTTTTGTAACCTTCTGACAAGCAAAATCAATGGGGAAGCCAGTAACAACCTTGTTACTAACTTTACAACTGCCGTGATTCACTTAACAAGTGGGGGAAGAGAGGTCATAAAATGGGGCAAAATTCACTTCACATATGTCTCATTTAGCAACATAAATTTTGGGCTCAATAGTGATCATAAGTCGAGGATTAGCTGGGTATTGGAAGACTGCTATCATATCACACCTTGTCCTTCTCTTCCTTGGACTAGACAAACTTGAACTCTTCCAAATGCCTGACTTAACCATTTTTGAAATCCACCCCCCCAGCCATCCCTTGCAAAGCACACTTGGAAGGGAATGGGACAACTCGTTGCAGGACAATTTAACAATTCTACGGTATTTAATTCTTTAAAATCAATAAAAATTGTTTTAATGTTTGCCATTCACATTTCATTCTCTGTCCCTCCTTTTGCATCCTTTCTTTAATGATTCTATTCCACCATCTCTTTGATATTAGTGTAATTCTTGTCCGGCAGCGAGTTGGGACATGATGAGTTGGCTGTGTGGCAGGTTTGTCATTGCGAGCTGGCTGTGGTGAATTGTCACAGACCAGGGAATTGCTGGCTGGGGAATTCTGGGAGTTGAAGTCCGCCTTAAAGTTGCCAAGATGGGGGGGCCCTGTCATAGACTCCGCCTGGAAACACCCACTCCTGCCGCGAGACGGAGCCCAGGCACGAATCTCCTCAGCCTGAACGGCGACGGCGACTCCCCACTTCGAAGCGGCTCTTCCCTAATTTCCTCCGGTCCACCTTAAGAGCGACGCGCGGTCGCGCTCGGCCCACCCGCGGGCTCGCCCGTTTTGATTCAGCCCCGGGGCGGGTTGCCAAGAAACGCGTTCCCGCCCCTCCGTCTGGCTGCCAGAGGCCGGGAGAGCAAGCGCGGCTTACCCGAAAGGCAGGCGGCCGTGTCGATCCACTTCAGCAGCTGCCCGATGCTGAGCTCCCCGCGGTGGTTGGCGTGGCAGGGCTGCACCATCTGACTCATCTGCACCTCGGTGGCGTTCCGGTAGCTTTCCATGGCGCGCTGCGGAGGGTCCTCCTGGGGAAGCGCCGAGTCTGCCAGCGCCGTGTGAGACTGGAGGAGGGAGGGCGCGGGGCGGGTGAGGGAGAAGGCAGAGCCGGTCGGGAGAAAGAGAACAAAAGCGAGTCACCCCCTCATGAAATAAATAAATAAAAAATTCAACCGCAACCGGAGCCTCGCAGCCGCTGGAGGCCCCGCTGCTCTCGTTCCTGATTCCCGGCGATCTCCGGATCTCCGTGAATGAGAAGCGCAGCGCTCACACATGCACCCCGATTCGCAAAGCCGCGGCGGCGGCTCTTCTCGCCTTCTCGCCTCGGCAGAATCCGAAAGTTCAGACTTCGGGAATTGCCTGGCTGGACGAAAGAATTCGGCCAAGCAAAACAAAGCAGAGGGGCCGGCAATTCTGGAAGTTAGATCCCAATCCAAGGCGAGAATCCCCTCCGCCGTTTTCGTCCATTAGGAGCGCCTTCCCCTCTTCCCAGGCTTGACTTTTCCCTGGGAAACTCTCCCTCCTTTCTCGAGTTACCTAAAGGCGGCAGGTGAAACTACTCTTTTTAACAAATTTCAGGCGTAGGGAAGCTCTGCAGCCCTTTTACGTGAGTGAAGGGCAAAGACCAACCGCTCCGCACTGGATCGCCTTCCGGAGAGCGAGTTTGCCAAGCAAACTGGGCAACCTGAGCTTTCGCGGAAGTTGGAGTGTGTGCGTGCAAAGAATATAGTAGAGCGGAAAAAGTGAGCAACCGACGCTTTGCCATCCAGCGTTTTCCTCCCGTAAGAATTCTCCCACGGAAGAGAGAAACCCTGGTGCAATCTTTAATCACAGCCAATACTGGTCAAACGAGTCCCGGATTAATCCCGAGAGTTTTAGGAAGGCTACTCCTTATGCCCTTCCCACCACGAAACCCATTATTTCGATTATACAGGACTTGGAACTATGCTCACCTTTTTTTCTCACTTGGGCTCTTTGGGGCTCTCTGAGCTTGGTTTTCCTGCAGACCTTTTATAGCAATAGCATTAGATTTATATACC
>JANHJO010004304.1:97128-109988 GCA_032468235.1 Pseudoxyrhopus heterurus
AACCATTTTAACTAACTTGGATTGCATAAATCCCAAATGCTCAACCTTAATGCCAATGTCCCTGACTTTGATGCAGCATGTTGCTGATTTTATCTTATTTAACAGTGTCTTACACACTACTTTTGTATTTTTCCTTGTCCCCCTCTTTTCCCTTTACTCTTTGGTTCAAGACTTCGGTCAGGAACCTAATAAAGAATTATTATTATTATTATCAATATATCTGCAAAAAAAAACCTCCATATAAAATTTAACATAGACATTTTAAAAAATTGTAGATTTCAGCAGACCTTTTATGAAAGTATGGGACTTTCAAACTGAGATGACATGAAAGCTTGGCAATCTCATGAAGGACACCTGTAAGACACCTGCAAGACACCTCAGGATTGCAACCAATACAACCACATGAGATCTAGCAACCTTGCAGAATCTCAGCAATTTTTTTAAAGCGTGCTTTTATATTTTAGTGCCAGAAAAAGCCACTAAGCACTTTAACCAAGAATCCTCTGTGAGTTTTGTCTAAAAATAATAGCAAAGTCTGCAAACTGAAAAAAGGCAACGTTAGTGGCTTTACATTACTCCCTTAAGATGTTTATTATTGCTATTATTCAGAGCATCCTGAAACAAAATATAAAAATAATGAGTACAACATATTGTATGTTCAACTACTACATTAATAAGAACAAGTACAGATAAAATGCTAATGGATGTGATCAGAATGTTGTCAAAGTCCAGCTAATATTTCTTGGATAGGGTTGTAGGAAGAGATATTTTTGAGTGTCAAATTTATCAGATGGCAGGATTACATCTGGATCTCAGGGTTCCCTGTGCTTTATATTTTTGAGTCAAAATACCAAAAAAGTACGTAAGCCCATATTGCAGCAACCAAAAATACGCCTAAAAATTCATGTTGGGGTCTGTGTGGGGAGCGGGGATTTGAGTGACAACTAGATAGACTGTTTGATGGGTCTTATGCAGCTCCTGGATACCAGTTCCAAAACAGAAATGCCCACCTACCAATAAAAACAGAAGAGATACACAATGCTAATTTTCCTACCCAGGAATGAATTCCAACAGAGGTTTTGATCAGTGCTTGGAAGAGAGGCTTTTGTTTACTTGCCCTTCAGGAAACGAAAGCTAATGATACTAATAAATGACTATTCAATACACGAACAATGAGGCAGAGGAAAAGTGACAAGCTGTTAACTAGACACGCTGTATAATTAAGGTGAAGCTGGTGGTGGAGGCTGAGGTTTTTTTTCCCCTCTCTCAGAAAAGAAGGAATTCGGAGCCACAGGAAAATGTCTCCCTTCTAACAATGAGGGCTATAAAATGAAGAACATTTACTGTAATGAAGACAAACTTGACATCACCTTTGTTGTCATATTAAATTGCCAGTCTCAATGTATTCAACTACATAAAAAAGGAATTAAGGGACAGGTTCTAATTGCTTCAGCTTCCAACAAGAAATTTCTTTTTCTTCGGTTCTAACAGTGATTATGTCGGACAAGATCTCTGCCATTAATCAGTTATCTTCTCTTGAAGTTAACAAATGCTGCTTGGAGAATGGTTGTGGTGTTAACATTGGGACGGGGGAGGTGATTAGAAGGGATGATAAACCTTTGATAAGTCATTCTATTGAAATTTGCTCTTGCCAGGCAGGAGTCAAATCATTTTTTTTTCTTTCCAATTTTTTTTTTCAAATAGTCACCTCTGCAGAGAAGACATTAACAACCAGCCTAGAAGATGCTGAAGAAGCCACTGCAGGGGAGAACTTTGTCCTGGTACTAGGAATCAGACATCTGAATGGACCTTTTTTCCATCACTTGGTTTCAATCACATGCAGGATCAGGACAACAAGCGTCCAATGTACAGGAATGCAATTTAATATTCATGGTGCAGCCTTCATAAAGAGTCGCAGCACGTCTGTGTCACCACACAGGCCGGATATTTATGTATGGTCCTCTAAGTCATGTCGAGGAGGGGGTGGGCTTCTATGCTCCTGGCTACTTTCAATTCTTCCCTGCCTTGGAGAGAGAGAGCATGCAGATGCTGGCATTTGGGGAGAAGAAAATGAAAGAAGATAAATGAGAATACAAAGAAAAACCAGGTTCTCTAGATTAGAAAATCCAGTACGCTTAACTCACACTATCCAAAATTTTAAAAATGCCAGAGGTCCAATCCAGACACACAGCTTGAAGAAAAGGATAAAGGAGTATGACGATATATGAAAAATAGACCGATGTGCACATTATTAAATAGTTACCTGTGAATATCAGATTATAACAAGCACCTGTATATTGAGGCTTTTAATATAGCTATTGTACCACAATTTGTGTATATAGGAGTAGTCTACTATACCAAGAAACATGGATGTAATTTATCTTTAAATTTCTTAGGATGAAGCAATCACCATTGCTTTGGCTAAATTACCTTCATAAAATTATAGGTGAGGTTAAAGTTGGAGAGCCAGTTTGGTGTAATGGTTAAGGCATCAGTCTAGAAACCAGGAGACCATGAATTCCAGCCCTGTGTTAGGTACAAAAACAGAGGAGTGACCTTGGGCCACTCCCACGGCCCTAAGAAGAAAGCAATGAAAAACTATTCCTGAAAATCTTACCAAGAAAACTGCAGGGATTTGTCCAGGCAACCTCCAGGAGTCTATAAATAAAGAAAAATTAAGTCTACTAGATTGGTACTGCAAAAATCAGGAAGCCAGGCCTAGCTAAAAGGGTTGATCCATGGTTCGTGGAATGCAAATGAAGATCCTTTTGATTCAAAGCAGATGCTGGTTACAGAGAAACAGGAGACGATGAACCAAGAAGTAGACTGTAAGGAATGTAAGACTGTAAGGAATGTAAGGAATGATACAGTAAAAAGGACTGTGATACAACGGCTCTAGGAGTCCTGATGATGCTGATAGATTACACCTTCTGAAGGAGAACATCCTAAATGTCTGGCCCTTGCAGGTAATCCTGGGATCTTTCTCTCTGAATCAAATTGTACCAAGGCTCGGCTAAGAGTGAGATGATTTTAGAATGTATATGGCTGTGAAGTGAATGGTTGCTTCCTAATAAATAAATGTAGTTCAGGGTTGAAATGCTCTCTGAACTTGGTTGTTTTCTTTCAGACGTTTCATTAGCCAAACTAGGTAACATCATCAGTGCTAGTAGTTTGGGTAGTGAAACGTCTGCAAGAGAACAACCACGCTCAGAAAGAACCAAGGACCTCCTGGTTGCTTAGGTAGGATAAATAAGACCAAAAGAACTAAAGCATCCTGCAGGATAACCCAAGGTACCTGGGACAGAACATCCGGGGAAGGGGTGGAACACGTAAGCACACACTCAGTATTGAGTATAGAAAGCTGGACCATGAAAAATTAAAGCACATCTGTTTGCAAAAACTAAGTTAATGATAGGCTTTATCCTCCCACTCCTACATCTCCATCACAGGAGAAACCTCCTGGCTCTCTTTCAGAAGACTGAGAGAAGGTATTACAATGCTGAGAAAAGGCAGACAGGAAAGGAAAACAGGGCTCACAGCTGCTGAAGGCTTTCCCTTTTTCTCCTTTCGTAGCTGCCGGCTGGCAAATTTTGGCACAGATTGCAAAATAAACAGCAGTTGTGCTTCAAGGAACATACATAAGTAATTGCACAAAAGCTAGCATTTCCATTTCGGCGACTTGTTGAACAGTCTGCTTTGTGTGTGAGCAGCTTGCTGACAGAATAGTCTAAGCATTCAGGGTGTGTATGTGTTCCTCTGAGCAGGCACATCCCACATACAGATGCTTAGATCAAGCTGGATCCATTTTACTTTAGAAAGCTTTCTTCATGCAGGTTTCATTCAATCCTTCTCCCTGGTATCTCTCATTAAAGCTTTTAAAGGTATTCCTTCCCTCAGCACAGAATAGGTGCAGTATGCAATGTTGCTTTATGCCATATTTTCCTTTTGGGACAAAAAGGAAATCACATTTCTAACTTTACAAGTTCTTCCAAAAAGTATTTGCTTATCACACGTTTTAGTATGAAAAAGAGAGCAGAAATAACATATAGCACAGGTAATCCTTGATTTACAACCACAATTGAGCCCAAAATTTATGTTGCTAAGTGGGACAATTGTTCAGTAAGTTTTGCCCCATTCTATGATCTTTCTTACCACAGTTGTTAAGTGAATCACTGCACTTGTTAAAATTATGCAGTGGTTAAGAAAATCTGTCTTCCTCCATTGACTTTGCTTGTCAGAAGATCGCAGAAGGTGATCACATGACTCTGTACACTGCAATCATCATAAATATGAGCCAGTTGCCAAGTGTCTAAATTTTGATCACATGACCATGGGGATGCTGCAATGGTAGTAAGTCTGAAAAATAGTCGTAAGTCATTTTGTTTCAGTGCCGTTGTATTCACCACCAAATGAATGGTTGTAAATCAAGGACTACTTGTATTATCATTATAATAATATGAATAATATTCAGCAGTACAGTAATGCATCCAAGATTCATTATTCTCTGATGTTTAGAATTGTGCTACCATTGCCCAGTTCATGTTCCATTCATTCTGATTTTTAAAAGGAATTTGCCACTTTAGGAAGTGTGGAAGTACAACACAATGTAGGACTCCTCTTTGTGTATTGCAGAAATAACGGCAATAAATAAAGAACAGGAAGGACTTTCATCCCTATAATGACCAGATTTCCTAATCTCCAATGATTCATTAGATGTAGATGCTTGCAAAGAGAAGTGATTAGAACTGAACTCAAATGACCTTTCTAAGTTCACAACCAGATTTAGAATGGAAATTGGGTGAATGAGTTTTATCAATTTCTCAGGAAAAAGAGAAATTTTTCAGCCGTTCCTCAAAAGTAAGAGTCTGCTCAAAAGTGACAATAATCCTACTACTGAAAAGTCCAACAGGAGATATACCAGGTGCCTTCTAATGGGTTTTACCAGAAAACCTGCAAATCACCAAAGAGAAGATTGTATGGTGAAAGACTAGACTGGGGGCTCCAAACTTGATGACTTTAAGACTTATGGACTTCAACTCCCAGAATTCCCCAGTCAGCACAGACTAAAAGTCTTAAAAGTCACCATGTTTGGAGACCCCTGGATTAGAGAATCATACATAGACCTGTCCTATACCAAATGCGAGAATATCACTTCCCTGTGAAAATTTCACTGAAAGTTTCTTCTCTGGTAGAATTTCTTGAGTCAATTTTTTCATTATAGGAAATAAAAAAGCAGGAGAACATTCCTGCCCAGTACAGGTCCTCCAAGAAATCTACGAGAAGAAATCTACGAGAAGAAACTTTAGTGCAAACATCCAGGCCTATCTTAAAGATGACAGAAGTATGAGACACTCTAGGTCAGGGGTGTCAAACTCACATCATCACAGTGGTGTCACGTAACATATTGGGACTTTTTCCCCCTTTGCTAAACCGTGACGCATCTGGCCTGTGGACCGGGAGTTTGACAGCCCTGCTCTAGACAATGCCATAAATGTGAGCTTACTATTTTTGGTCTCCCAAACGATTCTTGCTAACAATGCATGAAAGATCAATTTAATAGAGCAGAGGTTCCCAACACCCGGGTCGTAGCCCAGTATTGGGCTGCAGCCCATTTGGAACTGGGCCACACAAGCCGCAGGCAAGCACACAAGGCTTATTTGACTGGATCAATCGATCCTTTCTTGTCATTCTCACATTACATGAATCCCCTTTAAATGCAGTTAAGGGTGTTGTAGGAACCTGGCCAATGATAAATACCTACAAAAATCCCTGATAAATGAAAACTGGAACTAAGAAGTTCCTTAGAACAAATTATTTTAGTTGTGATGAATGTTAAATGAGCTTTAAATCCAAACAGCTCCTAATGAAAAAGGCATCCAGT
The DNA here is from genome assembly GCA_032468235.1 of Pseudoxyrhopus heterurus. Lineage (NCBI taxonomy): Eukaryota > Metazoa > Chordata > Lepidosauria > Squamata > Pseudoxyrhopus > Pseudoxyrhopus heterurus. The sequence continues at coordinate 103,010 of JANHJO010004304.1, forward strand.
GGCAATTTCATTGCTGAAACTGATTTCGGCACGTCTCCCAGATTTGCCTAGGCCATAGGTTTAAACAATCTATGTTTTGTTTGATTTAATTAGAAAATGGAAAGTACTGCTAACTTAATTAAATAGCCTCAAAAGAATTACTGGTATTGGGATATTACAGCATTGATTTAGCCAATTAAAATAAGGCAGTGAAATGAATTTGTTTAATTGGTCAACAATCCTCTTTAATAGCTACAGTTGCTCTTTGGAGGAGGCAGTAGGCCATCCAAGTTTACAGATGAGGTCCAATGTACTACAATGTGGAAAAAAAACATGGCTTGGTAGGCGCTATAATGCATTAACAATTAATATGAAGGCCCAGAATAGTAAATGAGACAAAATAAAACCTGCCATTAAAAACATCAATGTGGAACTAATCACATTACCTGCTCTGCTAATGTAACAAAATACATCTACATTATCTCAAAAAGTAATGAAAAGGTAGGGCTCTTCCTGTACAAACAACCATTATTCTGGGAAAGAAACAAAAAGGACCAGTGAAACACTATTTTATGACTTCCATGGCTTCATAACCAGAAGAAACTAATGAACAGTCTGAAACTACATTGCTTAAATAATGCTGCTTCAGGTACCAAAACTGCAGAGAAGACACCTCCATTATTAATTTATATTCTGGAAACATTAATAAAGTTGAAGAATATTTTCCAAGAAACTGATTATTGAAACTAACTACAGTAACTGTCTGTCCTCATTAAAACCTTCAATCTCAGCCAGCTGTCAAACTGGTGAAAGCTGATGCAGCCTTTAGGGGCACCATAGCAACAAGACCCATTACCTAGGCAATAGCGCTCTTATTCTAGCAACCCTTGAGTGACCTAATTCTAGCCCTCCCTATTAAAAATTTTGCATAATAGTTTGCACATAAGCCTACTCCAAGGAGACACATTAGTTTTTTGTTGTGATTAGAGAGGTAATCTAATCCCAAATCCCTACAATGAGGAACAAATTATTTTTTTAAAAAAGTGGTTTGTCAGGTCAACTTTAGGAGAATTTTTTGATCATGCTTGCTAGCTATCTTGTTACTATGTACATGTCTGATGGGCAGCCAACAATTTAAAGTTCTTCAGCAACAAACTTCCTATTGGGCCTCTCCAGATTTCTTAGAAAATTTCTGTCATTTTCTACTTTCCTCCCAAGTTGGCAGGTCATGTAAAATTAAATGAACTTAATTATACCAGATACTCTCAAATAAACAGAAATCATCCTTTACAAGATGTAACCAGAGTTTACAGATTGTACTAAGCTACTGATGACTTCACTGTAGTTGCTGAATAAGCCACAAGGGGCTTTTCCAAACCTGGAAAAGTCTCAGACTTTTGCTTCCATCCCAGAATCATGTACCATCCAGTCAATGTCAAGTCTTGTCTCATGACCACAGAAAAGGGACCATGAAGTCTTGGTGCCAGGTTTTAATAAAAACCCTAGTATTGACCTTTAAGCTGGGAGCTTCTGCACAAAACCTAGCATTGAGTACTGTGGAAACGGGCCAGCTGTCAAGTATCTCTGCTGTTTTTCAGGAGTTTTTAAGGAACTCCTGACAGCTTGCAAGAGATTTGAGTATCATCTCGCTTGGTATGTATGCTTTTTATGTTAATAATAAAGCTTAAACTCCCTTCATTCACTGGTGTGCTTATTGTCTCTGGATCCAAAAGAACCAGTTGCCTGGGCACCTGATCACTGACACTTGGCAAAACAATTCACCAAGAACTGCAGCCAGAACTGGTCGCATGATGTTTTACTTTACAACACTTTATATTTACATGCTGTTATAGTTTCCAGTTCAAATTGCATTTGGTAAGTGAGGACTACCTATAATCACCAGGAACTGATCTGAATTTAAGCAAGTCTTCACCTTGATCATTACTCTGGAAAAAAGAGTGGCTGCCAGACTGGGCCAAACACGAAATGAATAAAAATATCCTATAACTCTATTCATCCAGGTTCTTCATCTCAAGTGGCAATCATTTTCAGACTCTTTAGGAAACTCATTAGCAGCTTGGGCCATCTAAAACATTCCAGATGGCAGACATGAATTCATTTCCCACTCTCTAAAATATATGGATCCAGAGAGGAGTCTGGCAATCTGTTTTGAAGAACAAATGCCATCAGGCATAGCTACTATCACAAATGGTAAAGACTGTGAGAACTATAGCCCCCCAAAAACTAGAAGGGACTCGTTTGGCTACCTTAATTCTACACAGAAGAAGGAGCATCGTTGTCTTTCCACATTGTCACTTGTTCTGGGGTGACATCTTGTTAAACTAACGTATAAAATATTAAAATGGCAACTATATTGGAGTAAAGTATCCTCCTCCTCCCCCCTCCTCCTCTTCCTCCTATCACCACCACCACCAAAATCAATAGATGGGAAAAGTTATAAAGGCTGACATAAAGACCAAAGATTTCACAAATTGCTATACGTATTTTGTCCTATTTTAACAATGTGTATTTAACCAAGTTATCTTGAAGGTCGTATCTCCTTCAGATGTTACTTTAGGATATTATTAAGCAACCTTCCCGTATGGCTTCCTAAATACTTCTGGTTATAAAGTGCTTCCCCAAATAGCTATAAAAGATCAAGCCGCTGTGGGATACAGCAGAAACAAGGCTGGATCTGTTTGTGTGGAGGGGAAGTCCTAGACCTCCAATCTCTCTCTCTCTTTTTTTTTTGAGATCACTGAATGTTGCATCCATTCTTTTGAAAAAGAAGAATGCAGCAATCTCAAAAAAAGGGGGGATATTGTGGAAAACTTCAGTTCACCAGTATTTGCACCTTAAATGAAAAGAACCTCTAAATTAAGTAGGTCAAGTCCTGGGACAAGAATTTTTCATAAGTGAATATACACAGCAAGCTAGCCCACATAAACAGTCCGATTTTAACCCAACATTGATTGGGACACAAACTCAGATAAGCATGACCCTGCCAGGAAACTCCAGACTTGTCTTGCCAACAAATTTATTTTTCAGAGGATGGAGGAATCAACAGGGAAGTAGAAGTAGCCAATACACTGAGTAAAAGTGACTTTGTAACATTTAAGTTTTGGATTTTACACCAACACTGTAGTTAGTCAAACACCTATCTTTAGGCTTCAAAAATGTGGGTTTTAATGAAATCAGAGCAATGATAAATAAGATCCGGGAGAGGAATCCTAGCAGAACTTCAAATGAAGAAAAAAATGGAGGACAGCAAAAGAAATCAAAGTGGCAAAAAAATGTGAGAATAAGAAAAGGATGCAAACAGGAGGTAGATAGTTGAGAGAGGTTGCAGAAGGCTGTTGGACAGATGACTGCAGATTATAGGCCAATTGACCTGAATCATCTCTTCAGACTGGTCCAGTGCTTTGATTTCTATCACCCTTTCTGACAGAACAAAAATAAATGAAGAGGTTTAAAATAGCTCAAGCAACACTATTTGCCATCACCTGGGAGACTTTTGCTTTTCTAGCTTGTATCTTAACCTAGATTCTTCTATGCTTCTTCTAATATATTCCCAATTTATACTTACTGGGAATATTTAAAAACAGAAAAATGAGCAGCAATTCTGATATTCTCAGAGGGGATTATTGGTGTATAATTAAGCAATATCCATAGTAACAAGTAAATCTGCTTTAACCTGACCTACTTTAAAAAAAAAGTTCCATCAGCTTTTAGGACAATGACATATAAACTGATTGTCTCCCCAATTCTGCATAAGAAGGGCAGAGTGCGGAAATATTAGGAGGCAACAAAATACAAGATCTTAAAGACCCACTGATACACAAATTATAGTTTTGGTAGCCTTGTACTTACATTTACAGAGATAAAATGTTGACCTATGATGAAAGGAAATACCACAGTGAGGTATAGCATATGAACAAAGAAAGGCTGTCTGATATATATCAATTTAGATGACCCGAAAATGTATAAATGAATATTGCAAACCAACAGTTTGCACTTTTCTGCATTTGTTGCTTCAGAGGTAAGAGCACTGCACATTCAAAAGGTTTAACTACTCTGCTAAAAATATAATTACCAATAACTTATCCAATAAATCTACCAAAACCCATCAGCACATCTTAAATACATATCTCCATTTCACTTCATCCTTTTTCTTCCTCTTCCCCACAGATCACAGTGCCCTTAATAACCTAGGAAACACATGGCAATAATGTTCTTGAGAAACTAAACATAAAAGTCATTCTGCTTAAAAAATAGTTCAAAGTCCCAATTGTGTAAATGAAGAGCAGCATGATGCAGGGACAGGAGCTTCCTTGCATTAATGTTTAAAGAGTTTGGGCAATGACAGGATATAGGCTAGAGTTCATTGTCTGGCTGAAGTTTGAGGAACATCTCTACTTAAGCTCCTGCATTTCTCCAGAAGGAGGTACTGAAAGGTCTTAGTTGCTCAGAAATTAACTTTGCCAAATAGCTTCTCGTGCTGTGATTCATTTTCCCCATCGTACTATGGCAGGGATAATTAAGACATCCTATTTTTTTTTTAATCCTATATTTCTATTCTAGTACCAGGTCAAAGCAATAATATCACCATCAGTGTGCAGAATTAAGATGAAGGGGTTTTGTAGAAGCGCATATGCATATTTGGAGATAATTTAACTTTTTAGGCTTTAATTCTTTGTGTTTTATTCATAAAATCAATGGGAAAGTGCACTTCTTTGTTGTGGTGTTTTTCCACCCAATACAATGGCACAGTCTTGAAGGCAGCAAAAAAAAAATTGGTCTGAGACTTGCCATCTGTCCCCCTCTGGTGTGTGTAAATGGCATCACATCCTCCCCTTAAGCATCTACAAGATTTAGAAAAAACATCTTGCATATTAATTAGCACTTATTTTAAAACTAAGGTACATTCCATCTGCACAAATCCATAACAGAAAAGAATGCCGCAATATATCTTATAAGTATTAGGAAGCTGCTAATGCAGTATACAAGAGGGAGATTTCTGTTTATCCATTTAAAACGTTTTGCAAATGCTTTGAATTTGGTCTCAATTTTGTGAAAAAAGTTCAGCAACTCAGAGAACTAATAGTCTAACCTGGATGTCTCATATTTTCCCTGTATTTTTTAAAAAAATCCTACCAATGTAGTGAGTCAAGTTGGAGTTGGAATTAGTATAAGTCGTCCTTGGTTAACAACAGCAACTGGGACTTAGAATCTTGTTGCTAAGTAATGTGGTTGTAAAACACAACATCACATACCTGAGCTGCTTAGCGATGGCAGTTTCAGCGCTTCTGGTTACCATCATTAAGCGAATCCCGTGCTGTCATTGAGCATAATGTCACATTCTCACCATTTGTGACCTCCTGCCAACTTCCCCGTGGACTTGGCTTGTGGGAAGTTGACAGTGAAGGTCACAAATGGCAATCACATGACTACAGGACACTGCAACCTTGTAATTGTGAGTCAAGCCCAAATCACAACACATAACTGTGGGGATGCTTTAACAGTCAGAACGACAAAGTTCAATCGTAAGTAGTACTTGTTCAGCACTGTCAGAAATTTGAGCAGTCATTAAACGAGGACCACCTGTATGTAGATATACGACAAATGAGAGAAGGAAAATGGAACATACACAGCACTTATAAAACATCATATTCTTCTTTAAATCAGAAGGGGGGGGGTTGTGAACTGGTCATGGTATTCCCAGCCACACTGACTTCTGGCAAGAAATCCATTAATTTAACTTCGTTGAACAGAAGCCATTCATACTTTTTGTTATTATTCACAATTGCACATCTGCATATCTTATGGCAAGTACCTCTACAATGCGCTTTGAATGTCAAGTACTATTCTTTGGTGATTATCAAGGAATGAGAAGCCAATCGTGGCTTTAAAAATCTGCTCTACAGATCATGTCGTAGATCCACCCTATCAATCAGATGCAAATGAGGAAGGATCCTGAAAAATGTGAATGTGTGTGTGTGTGTGTGTGTTTCTCTCTGTGTGTGTTTCTCTGTGTGTGTGTGTGTGGTTGCATGTGTGTATTTCTCTTGTGGGACAGTCAAAAGAATTGGAAACTGTTGCAGTAACTCCATTCTGCCAAGTTTTCCGATTGCATCAAAGTTGAGGCTATGCCAAGAAACAAGAACAAAAACACCTTTCAAATTCAAGTTGGTTGGCATTTTAGGTTTACGGAAGCTACTTCTAAAACAGAAAAGTAGCATTGCACACCAAAAATAAATCTGTTTTATGTCCCTTCCAAAGGGCCTCTGTATCAGGAAAGAATTATTTAGCTCCACTAGGTAATATGTTCTTCTAGCATAGTAATCACGATGGTAAATTCATCAAAATCTAGCAGAACTGTGGCATCGTAGCCTCACTTTCTATTGCTCTCCCACATTCCCAGCTTTCCCCAGGCTCACCTTCAGCAGAGCAAGCTGAATACTGTATATTTGCAAAGAGGTTTTCTTACATAAGGGAGACGTACTTGCTGTGAAGGATCAAACCAAGCAATGGCTTTTGCCCAAGAAGGAACACCAAGCCATCTGCTTCCAGTACTTTGGAAGTACTCAGCCTCCAATTCACTCTCTCTGGCTCCCCCCACCCCTGCACAGGCTTCTCTAGAGCTTTCCAACTTCCAAGTAGAACTACAACAAATCTGCTTTTCCGATCTCTGGGGAGCCATATACACACATATACACACATGACTTCCTGTTTTGGAAAAAAAAAAGTTTATTAAAGCTTTTTCTTAAGGTGGAACTTCCTATAAACTTCTCCCTAGCAATTTGACAAAACCTCTTTTTACTAAAACTTGTTTCCTTCTTAGGAAAGAGACATTTCTTTGCAATTTTCAAAGATTTTGACCATTAGTGGTTAGTAAGAAGTTCCCACCTCTGCCCTGTTTATGTAATAGCAATATAGCAATAGCACTATATTTATATACCACCTATCAGGGCTTGCAACCCTCTCTAAGCGGTTTACAATG
>JANHJO010004304.1:110088-121828 GCA_032468235.1 Pseudoxyrhopus heterurus
AAGTTCAGTTTGAAAATAAAACTTTATTGTTCCTTTAACTGGTGTCGATCCAAGTGTTTGGAGCGTGGGACAGAACAGAAGCCTTAGAGCTCCAACTGGCCACCCGTGGGCCGGATGTGCCACGTGCAGGCCACACCCACCCCAGCTCCCCAAAGGGGAAAAAAATGTCCCGAAATGTCACATGACGGCAACGTGATGCCATGAGTTTGACACCCGTGCCTTAGAGGAAAGATAGATTCTTCTTATTTAGGATTCCTAAATAACATCTGTAGTATTCGTTTTTCCTTGCTTCTCAAGTTGTTGAAGAGCCAAACTGATAGTCTTGGTAATCAAAGTGCATGAACAGGAGACGTTTTAGGCTGAACTCAGTTTTCCCTTTGCAGAACTTGGCTGAAGTAGATCCTCTACAAAATACTCCAGTGGAAGAGGAGACTGATACTCAGCCTGATGCCCAGGCGGACCAGTTACCACCTGAAGAGGACTATGATGAAGATGAGGAAGATGAGGAGGAAGCTGATGATGATAGTTTGGATGAAGAGATGAAGGTACCAACATTGAACTGCTGCATGAACTGTCTATCAGTGAAATTTACAAGGAAGTTTCTCGTTGTATTCCTAACCTAGATTGTGTTTATAAAGTTGTGCTCCCTGGGAAAATGTGTGCAGAGTTGCTTATTTTATTTATTCAGTTCCCTATGGTTTGGGTGACTTGAGAAGAACTGGTCAGTAAATTATGTATTGAGGATTGGGAGGAGAAGATGTTTTACTAAACTTTGAGCAAATCTTATGAAATATCAATAATGAGGAAACTTTACTGATCGCAGACGTTTTCTGACATTACTTATATGTATTCAAGCTTCCAAAATAGCTTAATATCCCAAATTACATAAAGAATTCTAGATGGTAAACAATCCTATTTCGTATTTATTAAATAGATAAAATCAGGTAGGGACGGGTTTGCTTTCTTTTTAAGGGCAGTGGGAAAGGGGCATTTCAGGCTCTATAGAGTAAACACAGGTTGTGATTAGTTGTGAGTTTGAATCATGCAATATATTTGATTTAGTGCAAATTATAAATTGATGCCAGGTTACATTTAAAGCAAGCCAAAACCCAAAGCACCGGGCTATCACAGGCATAGTTGGGGTTTTAGGTGCTAATCATCCTGTGTATGAAATGTGGAAAAGAAAGGTTCTGCTCAAAGAAAACTTGAAAATGAAGAGGCTCATTTTGAAGAACTACAGCAGAATGCACCATGAATATGGGTTTAACCTCTTTTACCGTTACACAGTATTTCATTAATAAGTGCATAAAATTTATGTTTTAAAATTTTAATTGCCTATTTCTGTCAAATAGGAACCAATTCTGTTTTCCATAGAAATATCACTTAGAGTAGTGCAAATTTGAATAACGCGACCATTCTTGGGATTCATTAACCACACAATAAAGCTTCAATAAAAACATAGTGGTTTGATGTAATTTGTAGTTTAAGCAAAAATAAATATTTTCTTTAATATTAGGAACTTCTCCAAATATTAGAAAAAGATCATTTCTTCCCCTGGAAGTTATTGAATTACAATTCCCACATTTTTGACTTAGCTATCTGGAGCTGCTAGGAGTTATAATTCAGTGGCATCTCCCATCCTACCCAGATCCTTGCCTTGCTTTCCAAGTCTTCAAAAATAAACTAGAGAAAAAAAATACAATGGTCACTAATGCCTGCCTCGTCTTATTGTGTTTTGCTTTGCTTTATTTGCATAATTTTTTTCTTTGTAAAGCCAGATATTTCGTAGAGAATTATGCATGCAATATTATGCATACATAATTCTCAGATTGCATGCATAATTGCAAACTGTTAGACTAACAGTGTTGCATGCTAAACAGTTTAGGAGAGATTTAAAAAATGCCATTTGTGTCAGTCAAGGACAGCCTTGGTGGCCAAATACATCCTGGAGCTGGGAGGCTGAGCACTACAGAGGACTAGAATCGCAAACATAAGAATGAGTTGATTTGGGAAAGGACTTTGGGCGCTTTTATTTCTTTTTAACTGTAACATCTTTTTAGGGCATACACCACAGCATTCACAGTTTTCCCTATCCAAAATGGTGGGAATCTCTGCCAACGTTATTTTTCAGCAGTTTTGATCAGAAGAGATCTCAGGGTTGCCCATCCCAGCATAAGGACATGCTTTTCTCAGGTAGAAAAAGCAATATTTAAACATTTTTTACAATGTCTATTGAAATATATTCACTCATTTGAAACTGGCAATATTTGAAGTGACTTTTGTTTAGTGGTTATGGTTATGGAGTTATTCATAAATGAGAGCCAGGAAAAGTGCCAGACTGGGAGAATGGAGATCCAGATTCTCCTTTAGACCAGAGGTCTAAATTCTCAGCAAAGCTAGCTGGGGAATTCTGGGAGTTGAAGTCCACAAGTCTTAAAGTTGCCACGTTTGGGGACCTCTGCTTTAGACGTTGATACCAGCTGGGTGACTCTCAGCTTTGAAACAGCATCAGGCTCTGCAGCAAGCTGACTGAACAAACAGATCCCTAGTTGTACCATGCAGTGATGGCATTGCTGTGTAAACTAAGCACGCAGAATGCAAAAAAGTACACCCTGCAATGAATCAGGACAAACGATAAGAAGAAGAAGAAAATGATCCATTACTCTTAGCTTTAGCGTGGGTTTATTTTTCTTTTCCTGATTTGGTAATGCACTTTCTTTGGAAACTCTGGTCACACGGTATCTGTAAAAAAATTAACCTTTTTTTAGTCAGCGTATCCTGCTTTTCTTCTCATTATTCCACAAGGGTTTTCAAAGAACTAATAGTGTTCTTTTGGCTTAATGTCTCTATAGGCCTCATCACCCAAACCATCATCAGATGACAAGGCAGCAGAGGAAGAAATGGAGAAGATGCCTCCTTACGATGAAGCAACTCAAGCTCTAATTGATGGTAGGCTGTTGAAAGTATTATATCAAACTTCATGATCGTGGAGGGATTTGGCAGAAGTAGGTTTCTGCACATAGATTTGAAGGTTAAAAAAGAGGCAACTCTCCTGGTTCATGATTGCTCTCTTAAAACTTTGTGGTAAGGATGACAATTATAAATGCAGCATATATTTATTAATTTTGATATAGCTCAAAATTTGATATTGTTCTTGCTAGGATGTTTATGGGCAAGACTGCCTCAGGACTTTGAATTTATGTGGTGTTTTGGCAACTTTGCAGTTATGGTAACTTGGAGAGATTAATGTGGGGTAGCCGATATCTCACATGACTTTTTACAGATTTATTTGTCATTATAAGCCAAAGTAATGTCTGTCTTACAACTTGTGGATCTGTATATTTGCAAATGTATTTTATTTAATCAATGATAAATTTACATAACAGGGATACTTTCAACATCATGTGAAGGGATAGTGCCGCTTTATATTGCACTAGTAAGACCATGCTTGGAATACTGCATCCAGTTCTGGTTACCATGATATAGAAAAGATGTTGAGATCCTAGAAAGAGTTCGGAGAACAGCAACAAAGATAATAAGGGGTCTGGAAGTTAGGGTTGCACGAAATGGTTAGTGGAGAGAAGGACTAGGGTTGACACAGTAGCCTTCCATTTTGAGGAGCTGTCACAGAGAAACCGGAGTTGACTGTTTTCCAAAGCACCTGAGGGCAGGACAAAGAGAGATCCAACATAGCACTAAGAAGTTTTTTTTTCTGACAGAACATTTCATCCGTGCAATTGGCTTACTTTCAGAAGTTGTAGGTGCTCCATCATTGCTTGTAAGAAGAGACTGGACGGTCATTTTTCTGGAATGGTATAGAGCAGAGGACTCCAAACTTGGCAACTTTAAGACTTGTGGACTTCAACTCCCAGAATTCCTCAGCCAGCATAGGAAGGAATTCTGGGAGTTGAAGATCGGAAGTCCACAACTTGCCAAGTTTGGGGACCTCTGGTATAGAGTCTCCTGCTTAAGTAGCGGGTTAGACTAGAAGATCTCCAACTCTATTTTATGTTCTGAGTCAGGGGTCTTCAAACTTGACTGCTTTAAGACTTGTGGACTTCAACTCCCAGAATTCCTCCTCCAGTCATGTTAGCCCAGGACTTCTGGGAGTTGAGGTCCACAAGTCTTAAACTTGCCAGGTTTGAAGACCCTTGTTCTAAGTCTTATTTTTTTTGTTCAAGGGAAGATACTTACAAATACGTCAATATCTTAGTTTTAAATGCTGATTATGAGAGCCTTTATGTTGATGATTGTGGCTAATTATCTCAGAGATGTTTCCTAAGGAACCATTTATTGATGTAGTCGCTGCTGCTGGGTCCTTTGGAGTTTCTCTTTATAGGCCCAATATTAAATATCAGATGGCCTGGTATTGGTGACTAATATTTTGGGGGGTTGCATCCCCATCTAAGAAATAGTTGGGCCATGTTGTAAGAGCTGAGGTGATAGCTTCTGCACTCTTGTTACACACACAAGCTGCCCTGTGCTGAGTAAGTTGCAGCCTATTTGGCTACTCTGGGAACTTTTTTCCTAGACTACATTGAAGGATGATTTTTGCTGAGCAAGTAGTGTTGGTGTCATGAAGTGGAAAAAGTACTGGACTAGGACTAAAGTTTCGGTGAGGCCTGCTAACTGAAGAGTAGCACGCTGTGTCTATTTGTGTGGGCAGAGGTCCTTTTGGGCATTTCATAACCCCAAACTCCTCAGTGAGATCATCTAGCAATTCGATGCTATACAGCAAAAAGGCAGCTGTCAATTTACTTTTTCAAGGGTAGCCAAAAGCTGATCGTTGAGGCACATTCTGCACTGGAGGTATGGGGGGGTGGGATTCTGTTAAATAAGGCAAACTCAACTCACATATTTCCCCCTGTTATTTGTTCTGGAAAGGCTGCTTTAAAACATTTTGCCATCTGTAAGGATTTTTTTTTAAAAATGCTTTTTAGAATGAAGAAATTTTTTTTGATTGCGAAACAGGAATTCTGAACTTAAAACTAAACTGTAATTTTGCGCTCTAGATCTATGAACACTGTCCTATCCCCAGGGCAAATCTATACTTTAAGCATCTGTTTTGGTTTGTAAGCTGTCAATGCATTTAGCTGCATGAATGTTTTAGTAGAAGCTCCTTAAAGGGATTGGAGAGTTTGAGACTGTTAGTTCTTCTAATGGAATTAACTGCCAGTGATAGCACATATTTTGTTTTAGTAAATGTCCTAAAGAGGCTTAGAGCAGAAACAAAAGGCTTCTGCTCTAAAAGGAGATGAGCAGTTGCTTTTAGTACATGGCTAAAAAGTGGGACTCTCAGAAAGGAATTGGCAGGAGAAATTTAAGCCACTGAGTCCAAACCTCCTTAATGCAGGAATATAGCAATAGCACTGTATTTATATACCACCTATCAGGGCTTGCAATCCTCTCTAAGCAGTTTACAATGTCAGCATATTGCCCCCAACAATCCGGGTTCTCATTTTACTTACCTCGGAAGGATGGAAGGCTGAGTCAACCTTGGAGCTGGTGGGAGTCCCCCTTTTTAATGTAATTTTTGTTAAGTTTAATGTTTTCATTTGTAATGTTTTTAGTATTTTGTTATATTGTTATTTTGTAAGCTGCCTCAAGTCGCTCAGCAATGAGATAGGTGGCAGATAAATTTAATAAGTAAGCAAACCAGGAATTCTGGTCTTTATATTGCACTTTTTAAACTCACAGGCAGAAAATAAAATGGAAAACCTTGGTTTGGGAACTCCTGGGCATATTGCAGTTACTGTTTTATTTATTTATTTAATCTTTTTGGCCCTTAATTATGTCCCGTCAAGCCATTGTCAACTCTTAATGACCACATAGTTAATTTCCATGATGGGGCTCTTAGTAAATTTCCCAAACTTGGGATCAATCTTGTAAAGCCTGTACAGAGGAAGAGGAATTTGATTATGGTCGGAGAAAGTAGACCATCTGCTTCCTTTTTCCCCACCTGGTATCCACGGAAGTGGTTTAGAGTAAAATGCAGTGAAGGGGAAGATTTCTTTTCATTTTGACTGGGGAGAATGGGAAACCCTAACCTGCATCTTGTTCCTGATAGACCGGTATAGCACCTGCAATCACAGGGGGGGGGATTTTTAATTGTACATAGGGAAGTTCATTTGCTTGCACTTGGTCCTTTTGATCCAAATTGTAAGACAACTAAGGCATGCAGAATAAAAGGCCCTGCAAATAGCCAGGGCTTGCTCCAAGCACATGCAATAAATGAGCAACAAAGAAGGGAGTAGAGGCCGCAGCTGTTGCACTTGCAGAATGATTGTGAGTTCATGACTGTCGAGCTACATGAACAAGGATTCACTTGTCTCTACTTTGTGGAGCCATTGTGCAGTGTATTTTCTACATTGATTGGCAGAGGCTCTCTAGGGTAGCCAACAGGCTGGAGAAGGGGGCGGGTAAAAGCTGTCAACCGATCAATGGGGAGCTTGCAAAAAAAAGGAGGAAAAAAAGGCAGAATCAGTGATGGCAGGAGAGAACTGGGTTCATCATGCAAGCAGAGCAGACAAGTCAACATTGTCTACAAAAAAATAAGGGTTACGATATGAAGAACTGGTTTCATGGACTTTAGTGATACTTGTGAATACAGAAGGAGGTGCCTGTAATTACATTTCAAGCCTGGTAACGCAAAGCAAGTACAAAGTCATCTGGCAATATCTAGCTGACTTTGGCTGATCTCAGACAAGCTCAGCAAGGTTGGACATGATTAATACTTGATGGAAGACCACCAGAAACGCCGAGATTTTAGGTTAAAGTAGGAGATAGGGACATTGTTGGGGAAGCAAGCAATGGAAAGCTTCCCCCATGTTGTGAGCAAGATAACATGGATGTTTAACAAAAGTCAAGCATGACTTTAAGATGAATGTACCTTTAATGACTGAATTAACTTGCCTCAAAACTTTGTAAACCAGCTTTTATTTTTAACTGAGCTCAAGTTAAAGTACAGTAGGTGAACTGTATCTCAGCAAGTATTTACTGCCGATTGAAAAAAACTAAAGGCTATTTTCCATGTCTTCCTAACCATGGCACAAACATGTTCCAGTAACTAGGGTTTTTTTCCCCCAAGAGTTCATGACCTGCCTCCATGTTATGCCCAGTCCATGCCAAGGCTGCTTGAAGTTATCCATAGCTTTTTGTGTTTTAATGTTTTCCTTCTTCTCCTAACACTTTTGGCTGTAGTTATAACCTGGTTTGGGTGATGATATGGTTGTTGAGGCCATTTTTAGGGAATCCACTCAACTCCTATATTAAGATATTGTGGCCCTGCTATTCCCCCCCCCCCCATCTCCAAGCATTGTCCTCTGCAGTTATTTTTGCTTGGATTGCAAAAAAAGGCTGGAGATCTGGTTTCCTCAGAGTCATCTGCTGACAAAATGCCAGACCATAGTCCTGGTCAGGTCTAATCCAGGACTCTTATGAAACACAGATTTAGTATCCTTTTGAAATAGCACCAAGATTGTTTTTTAAACATTGGAGTTAGATCTACATTGCACAGAAGATCAATTCAAACCATGAAGACAGCCAGGTTCTGACAGCAACGTATTTTTAATTTTGGCACTACTCTGAGCAGATTGTAAGTTTTCCGCTTCTATTGCTGATAAAGGATTTCAAGTGGCTATACTATCTTAGTGCTACAACAGCCAAAATAGAGTAAGCACTACTGGCCATGAAGTCAAACTGGATTCCTTGATTACTCATGCCAGCACTGCATTCCCTTGCATTACGTATTACTGTTACTTCTCGTTTTTGTTGAATGATGCAATAGTATTTTCAATTTCGTGACTGTAATTATAATGCAAATGAAAAGTAAACTAAGTGATCCTCAGTGCATCAAAAGTTGTATTTTAATAGCACAGCAAAGATATAGATATATTTTCCACTGCACAGAAATACAACAAACATACATTTTGTCTAGCCCTATGGATAAAGACAGTATTTCACAATAAGTCTCGCTGGTGAACAAGCCATCCTGCGAATATGTGCTTTACTTCTGCTTTCTATTTGAAATACATTGTCACTAAGTTGCATCAGTGTCTATATTTTTTATGGAAGATTTGCAGACTTCAATTTAAAAACAATAGCCCAGTGGAATCTTTCGGCCACTCTTACGCATGAAAAATTGAATATCGCTACATTAAGTACAAACACTTTTATTATTATTTCTTGGAAATTAGAAGCAACATTAAATGCTTCTTTGCATTTTTGCAACCCTGGCAATGAATGGGCTCGGCATAGACATGGCCATTTCACCCTCCCCAAGCAATCTTGAAATGAAGATGACATGTTTTTGTACCAAGTCACACTTTAGTTCAAGCCAGATGTAGATATTGGAGGCAATAATTCCTGGATAACATTCTAAAGCCAAGAGGCTCATTTGCCTTTGAAATCTGGGTACTTTTGAAGAATTTTATTACAGCATATTTCAGTTACAGAAAAGGTTAAAAGGGGATTGAATAAAGCAATCACACCTTTTTGTCATGATTCATGGGAGAGTAAGGCCTCGGCTTCTAAAGCTTTGTGTTTATTATCCATATGCCTACATTTCTTTAGAGCTGGTCTTTCTTTTCTATACTTGGATGTTTGCTCTCAACCCTGGAGACTTCCTGCTGGGTGTTGCCTGACTCCACATATTTGGCATGAGTTTCAAGAGTGAGAGTAAATAGAGGGTTACATAACCAGGAATCTGGATCCAAAAGACAATTCTGACCAGATTAGAACAATCTACGAAGAATTACATTAGTTCCTATTCTTAACAAAAGCTAAGTAAAAAAATAATAATCAAATTTACCAAGATGACAAATATTAACCGATTGCAGTTCATTTTGTTGTACTTTTGATAACAATATCTAAGGCACTTGGGTTCTTCATGCAGCTAAGAAAAGCTCAGAAAAATATATACTGTTGTATGATTTCAGTTAATAAGGTTATTGTCCTAAAAGGCATTTAAGAACCTTTTCCCCATATAGCTAACTGGATTATCTTTTCTTTTTTTATAATTTAAAGCAAACTTCTTCAACCTGGATGACTTCTGGATGTGGAGTTCAATTTCCAGTATTCTGTACCACGACTGAGAACCACAATTCTGAGACCTGGTTTAGCAAACTGGAGCAGATTGATATGGAAGTTAGTGAATTGCACAATTTAACAACTCTGGGTAAAGAGGATTTTATATCATTGGAAGCTGGAATTTTATTTTCTAGAAATACATCCGCTTTAATTAATAAATGACCTAATTTGGTTGCTGCATTTTTTTATCTAGTCATTTCCAAAGTTATCTCCAGCTTTGCTTCCATAGAAATTCATTTTCTTCCTGGCATAATTTTCTATCTCATCTATTATTTCCAACCTAATTTCCAGCAGCAGTCATAAGAACCACAGAAATGCATAGGGAGATTTGTTTCTGGAGAGCTTTTCCTCAATGGCCCCCTCCAGATCAAGCACATTTTAAAGCCAACTCTTTCTTTTGCCAACTTCTTCCTCTCACATCAAATGTAATCCTATTTTCTTCTGCTTTCAGAGAACTGAAGGATGGACAGACTCCTGACTACCATTGTGCAATTGCTTTCCAACGTTTTGTTGGAAGAAATAAAAAGGAAAGATTTAACCTCTTCTCAGTATGAGATATCTTGCTCACACAGAACAATCATCTACAGCAGAGGCCTCCAAATTTAGCAACTTTAAGGTGCTGGCTGTGGAATTCTGGGAGTTGAAGTCCACAAGTCTTAAAATTGCCAAGTTTGGAGACCTTACAGGATTGCAATACTGCTGGAACAGTTGTCAGGATGGCAGATGAAAAGGGTATCCAAGAGAAAATGGAAGGAGAAACACTCCACCTTGGTACCTCCATTAATCCTCAATCAGAAGCATAGGGAAGGAAGAGCCATTTCTCATTTCCTGGGATTATGAGGTGCATTACACAAATCTACTCATTGACTTTTGGGCCAGGAGATAGGATAAAAAAAAAAAGTTAATTACATCACATTGCCTTTTCTGCTAGATTGGCTATCTCAGAGTATAGCTTGAAAGCGGGAAAGAGCTTTTGACAAGATGTAATGTAATCAAGGTGGGTTACAAGTGGCAGTTATCTTCCCAAGAACAGGTGTATGCATAATAGAAAAATTCTTGCAACATAGCGAACAGGGTTTTTCTTTGCAGAAGAAGGTAGTAGGAGAGCGAACAAGCTGAGAGGATATCATGGGAAAGAAGGGTCTTCAATCCAAGAAAATTCCTCTATCCAAGAAAAAAGGAAAATTAAAAGTGGAATTCATAATCATAGGTAATCCTTAGAAAAAATGGCTGAGATTATTTGCTCTTATTGGCTTAATACCAAATACACCACCAAAACCTAGCTATGGTGGTGTATAAAATCTTGCTTTATGGCTTAGTATTGTACATGAACCCATTTCTTATTAGCAAACCATGTATATAGAAAGCCATGGGTGGGTTTTCTTTATATGAAGAAATGTATATGAATTATTATATGTTATTTTATATCATAAGAATGTATTTTATGATCCTATTATATTATGTTTTTATATTGTTTTATACTCTATTTCTGTTGTGAGCCGCCCAGAGTCCCTTGGGAGTTGGGCAGCATACAAATACAATAAATAAATAAATAAATAATTTACATTCATACAAATTATCTACCATTATCTACCAAGCAATCTATATATGAAGATAGCTTGGTAGATAATGGTGAGATAGAATCCGTTACTGTTACCAAAGTAGTCATGAAATCTAATTTATAGATCTAGGTAGGATTTGAAAGCCAAAATATCCAAGCTAGTTTTCCCTGAAGTGCTTTATATTCCACATATTAGGAGGCATTTAGTGCCACTAGGTACTAGAAACATTTTGGAACAATTTACATATAAATATAGGGGTGAGCTTCGTTTGAAATGATCTTGAAATGGAGCATAAAATCAGATTGTACAAATGGTCACTGTCAATACTCCTTATATAGACGGCATAAATGCATGTTTTGATCATGACAAAGAGACAAAATCTCTAGATCCCTAAATAAGGGATGAGCAGATTTTAGGCTCAGAAAATTCATGTTGCTTTTTTATCTGAACCCTGAGATCCATTATTCAGACCCTTGAGAAAAAGAATACATAGTAAGCAATAATGAATTCTGAATCCAGAGATTTCTTTTTCAAACAGACCTAAACAGAACTGATAGCCCTTCATTCAAGAATCCACTCCTGGTTTGGCCAAGATTTCCTCAGATTAACAATAAAGGATGCAGGTAGAATTTTGAGAAATAAATCACTAACATTACTAATATCAATAATACAGTATTATGTAAATAAACAGAATATGGATAATAAGAGAATTAAATACTAAAAAAATGAGGGAATTGGTTATGGCTATGCATGTGTATTCTTTGCTTGTGCCTACACTGAAGATTATATACAACATATGCTGAAATGATAAAATCAAGAAATTAGCCTCTGAAATTGAAACTAAGGATAGGCTAAAATGAACAGATCGTAGGACTAGATGGTATTCGTCCAAAAGAAGTTCTAAAGGAACTTAAATGTAAAGTTGCTAGCATCTACAGTAGATCTATCTATATAAAAGAGAAGTCCGGAAAAAAGTTTGTTTGTTTGTGCTCTATACAAACGCGCAATTCTCCACCAAATTTCCCCAAATTTGGCAAATACGTAGTTTTCCGTAGCGAAAAGGTCCCTGTCGGGGTCCCGAAGCCCAAAAC
>JANHJO010004304.1:139916-167848 GCA_032468235.1 Pseudoxyrhopus heterurus
TAGAGTAGTCTTTCATAGAGAATTTCTGCCAGAAACTTATCAAGAATAAACAGTTTGAAAATAACCATGCAATTCACATAAAAATCCAGCACAAAGCATTCTCTGGTCCACTGGTGTGCTTGCACATTACACTAAGCCATAAACCATGATTTAAAATTTAAGTGGCTAAGTTCATGCAACATGAAAGTCAGGTAGATGCCATGTTATGGTTTCATGTGAAATGCGTGTTTGCTTGTTAACTTGCAGAGCCACTCACAGTATTCCAACAACAACAAACTCTGAATTTTACCCAAATTGTATAAGAAAAAAAATGGCAGCACAAACTTTTTAAAACGATAAAGCCCAGCTTGTAGGGGTTTCCATTGCAACAAGAATTATAATGAAATGTGACTTAGGAAAACTCTCTCTCTCTCTTTCTGCAGTTTTCATGGCAAGAGTTCAGAAATGGCTTGCCATTGCCTCCTTCCTAGGACTGAAAAAGAATGACTGGCCCAAGATTACCCAGCTGGTTTCATGCCTAAAGCAGGACTAGAACTCACAGTCTCCTGGTTTCTAGCAGGGTGCCATAACCATTCATCTCACTGAAGCCCTAATTTTAATTATGCATCTGTATTAATAACTGCTATTGGGGTATGAAAGGGAGGGATATCCCAAAATAAGACATCTTTAGAGTCACAGATAATTTGGCATTTGGTCTGGCCTGAAGGTTGGTTGGCCCTTGATTATTTTTTTTCCAGCATTTTTAAAAAATGGGTACTCTTCCAGGGTTCCATGCTCTGCCCTGAAGTGCTAATTAAACGAGTTGCTTATAACACAACCCATGAGCCGCAGATCTTTTATAATAATGTTCTCAGGACGTCAACTTGACAAGCCGGTTGACTAATCTCTGAACATAGCAACTAAAAAAGCAACCACATGCACGAGACAAGTATGTTCAACGAGACATATACAGGGAGTGGTTCATATGGGTTAGGAGTCTTCATGGTTTACAGGCTTCTGCTTGTTTAATTCCTGGTCTGTACCAACTCTCAGCCAGCAATGATTTGCTGAAAACTCTTGATCAGAAGCTAGTTTTGCAAAGAGTCACACAGGAGACCATTTTAAGTGCGGCATACCTTGTTCATCCTTCCCCCGTCAAAGTTGGTTGGCTAACACTTCCAGCCCAATTATTTAGGGATCTTAAGAATGAGACTGTAGCAGCATCCCTCCAGAAGACAGATTTTACTCCAAGCCTGCTAACTTTTCATCCTTATCAATTCAACTTCTAAACATCCTTTCAGAACATGAAGCAAATAGGCCACAGGAGCAGGCCCAACAACAACAACGGGCAAACTCGGTTCAAGGGCTGTGGTGTGTTGCTTTCTGGCAGCGTTTTCTTGCTCCTTCTGAAAAAAATAGAGGGTCTCAAAAGACTTAGAGCCCAAACCAACAACCGCCAAATGACTTTCAGCAAAGATGTCATTGTATTGTGGTCACTTGTGCCTGCACTGCTAAAGGAGAGTTCAGAGCCAAATCAGAGCTAATTTTTTTTTAAAAAAAGACCCTAACTATTTCCAAGTGGCAAACACAGCCAGTAAGCCCACAAGGAAAAGTGCAAGATGTTATTTGGAAAGTTGCTTTCAAATATGTTTTCTGTATCAGCTTTACAAAGGGATCATCACCTCTTAATGGTGAATAAAAAATGGCTTTCCTTCCATAGGAGAGAAATCAGACTGTACATAGGGAGGATATTCCTAGTTCTGGCTATTTTATCCTGAATTGCTTCTACCATTCGTCTAGTTCTCTTGGGAGCAGTTCCCCCAAACGATAAATCACACGTCCCTACCAACCCACCCCCCACCAGCTTGCCTGCATGTCTTTGCCAGAGAAAGAGCCAGGTTGCTTAAATAAAGAGCAGCCCCTGGTAATGCGATAGAGCATTTGCAGGCATTAAGGAAATCAGGTAAAGATTTCAGTCTCTCCAGACACTGTCTGGAACAACTCCTTTGCAAGACTTCATTTAAATGCAATCGGCACTCAGTATTTCCCTCTGCCGCTGAGGTGTGGAAGTCTCCCAGAGAACAGGAGTTGCAGACATTGTAAATGGTCCAAGTAAATCCTTAGGCAAAAACAATGGAAACCCCGGTAGATGACAGACAAACATGTGCACTTTTAGCCTGGTGCATTTTTACATGTATGTTTTGAGGGGAAAGACAAGATGCTAGCATTTTAAAATATTGTATACCGAGGTGCATTAGGCTCCGCTCCCTGATCAGCATTAGCATAAAAGCAGATACTGTATATCAGCCTAACAAAGGTGATAAGACCTCAGTTCCAGCAGCCAGATTCCAGAACTAGGATCTAATCTGATATAAAAATATAACAATGATCATAGTACGAGTGCAGCTTTTGCCAATCAGGAGTGAAAAATTCAGGATTGCATGCTCTGGATTCCCAATATGTTTGAATCCTGGTCTTTACTAAAAATTAAGCATTGTAAAATGAGAACATTCAAACCGATTCAGCTAGGTCCAAATTAATCCCTACAGCCTTTCATGGGCCTTAAACCTATCTTCCTGAAACGGAACCTTTTTGATATGTTCATTCTTAAATGGGTAGCCCTTGACTTACAGTACAACCATTTGTTTAGAGACCATTCAAAGTTACAACGGCACTGAAAAAAAGCAACTTAGGACCATTTTTCACACTTATGATCATTGCAACATCTCCATGGTCACGTGATCAAAATTCATATGCTTTGCAACTGGCATGTATTTATAACACTTGCAGTGTCCCTGGGTCATGTGATCTTCTTTTGTGACCTCCTGGCAAGCCAAGTCAATGGGGAAGCCAGATTCAACCATGTTACTAATTTAACAACTGCAGTGATGCGCTTAATCACTATGGCAATAAAGGACGTAAAATGGGGCAAACTCACTTAACAACTGTTTTGCTTAGCAGCAGAAATTTTGGACTCAACAGTAGTTGAAGATCAAGGATTACCTATATATCGTATGGTGTTTGGCTTGATGGGAATTATAGAAATAAAAGCCCATCACATAGAGATCCCATACTGCAAGGCTACCCTATTTTTTTGCATTTAAAAGTTGTTACTTTAAGACGGATTGCACTCTGCTTTGATCTACTCTACGCAGAGGTCCATTTTGTTAAATCTAGGGAAGAACTTCATTTCTAGCATCACTGTTCAGTGGTTCTTACCCAAATGAACAACAAATAGGTATAGAATGAGAACAAATGGAATGGAACAAAAATGCTCAGCTACTGCTGCTTGCCTTTAATTACTTAAACATTTAGATGCTGCAACATGGTAAATAGGACGAGTGTTAGAAATCGCTAAAGAAATGGTAGAAGACAGGCAGAAAAGATGCTGTATTCATGGATGAAAAATCAATTTGCCAATATCATAATGCCCTTAACAAAGATAGATTGGGGATACTTTTAAATATATTGCACAGAACTAGAAAATGGTAAATAAAAATGATCATGGTTTGGTCCAATGTAGCAAGATAAAGCTTTGCATATGGAGATTTTAAGTTAAGGGATGATGAAAAACACTGGGGAAGATAATCAAGACTTGTACAAATATGTAATATAATGTGTAGGGTTGACAGGGAAAATATTTTTACACTTTGGTATAGGTAGTCCTCGATTTACAACAGTTCATTTAATGATCGTTCGAAGTTCCAACGTCACTGAAAAAAGTAACTTATCACCGTTTTTCACACTTAACAACCATTATAGCATCGTGATAGTCATGTAATCGAAATTCAGATGCTTGGCAACTGACTCATACTTATGACGGTTACAGTGTCCTGGGCTCATGTGGTCACCTTTTGCAACATTCTGACAAAATTAATGGGGAAGTCAGATTCACTTAACAACCATGTCACTAACTTAAGAACTACAGTGATTCACTTAAGAACTTAAGAAGCAAGAAAGGTCGTAAAATGGGGCCAAACTCACTTAACAAATGTCTCACTTAGCAACAGAAATTTTGGGCTCAATTGTGATTGTAAATCGAGGACTACTTGTATAGTATTACATCAACCTTCCCTTGGCCTGCTGTAGGCAAATTCAGGGAAGGCATTAAAAGAAGTAGGAGAAAACATTTGGAAGCAGTGAAAGTTCAGATGTCCTGAAACATCCTATCATAGCACCCTCCATTTGTATTAGATTGTCCATTGCACTAGGGCCACTGCTTGAACTAACTTGGATTTGATTGGTTTGACTAGGTTCCACCAAGTAGATATTGACTTTTAATGCCCACGTAAACAGATTTTCTCCTTGACAATCTGCCCCTAGCCTAGTCCTTGAGGTCTTCCATCAGTGTACTCATTGCCATCTATCTTCCTGATCCTCCTCTCTTTTCTTCTAGTGCAGGGCTGTCAAACTCTCGGCTCGTGGGCCGGATGTGTCATGTGCTGGCCATGCCCACGCCCGGTTTAGCAAAGGGGGGGAAGTCCCAATATGTCACGTGACGCTGCCATGGCGACGTGAGTTTGACACCCCAGCGTTTGCTGTGTAAGAGCCTTCTCCAGAGAACTACCTAAGGTCTTTGCATAATGTCTCCAGTTAGGACTTATCTGAGCTGAAATCCAATATATCTGGCAAACCCCCAATTGTGGAATGCTGATAGATCTCTAGAGCACCCAGTGAATCTGATTGGCAGAAGGATTACAACACACAAACGAAAGAAAACACCTATTCCCCACAGTTGGTGCATAACTAATCCATAGACTCTCCCACCAGAAGATGTGGAGAAGGCCGTTTACTTAGATGTCTTCATAAGAGGATTAACCAAATTCATGGAGGATAAGGTTTATCAGTAGCCGCAAGTAATGCTGGGTATATGGAAACTTCACGTTGATAGAAAATGTAGCCCTAAATACTATTAGTAGGAGAGCCACGAGAGAGGCAGCTGTTAACCTCTTCTGCTTGCAGGTTTCCCAGGATTATCGGCAGGTTTGTTTGACTAGCTGTCAAATCCAGCAGCCTCTTCCTATGATCTTAAGACAAAGCTGGGAAGAAATTCAAAAAGACATTGCCATGAACCTAGACTAGCTTAACCAGAAACACAACACTAGTCAGCTTAAAAAAAAAAAACTAATCTTCCCTTAGGGTTTAAAATAACTGCAGGCTTAGACATAGTTTTTTTAGCTATTCATCCAAGTTGTATGCAATGCCTTTTCACACTGTGTAAAGAATTAATCTCCTCATTTACATGACTATCTCAGTCTTCTCTGTGGCAAGATTCAGACTAGACCATGTATTCACTGAAATCTGCTTTACTCATTCCTTGAAATGTGTTAATGTCGGTTAAAGGCTTTTAGTTTGCTAATTCTCAGTCTCCTGCATTTTTAATACTACCAAGCTTGCTTATATTCAGATGTTTTTGTATTGCTTTCTGTTCAAAATGCAATATTGAGACACTTTCCTCCGTCTTTTGCACATGCAATTTCTGAACTAGCTGCAGCTCTTAGTGACATGCAGCTCGCTGAATTTTCATGGATCAAAAAATACAACTATGAACAGTGGCCAGAGTAGGAGCCTCATAGTAGCAAACAGAGTGGTAACTAATGAGCCATCATCCAAGAGCAGATGTGAAAAGGGATTGGTTGTGGTGTTCCTCCGTACAGATATCACTTGACACTTGTAACTCCTATCGCTGTTGCTTACAGTCTACAATCCCTATTGTGAGAATGGCTTTGAATTGCAGCTTCCTGACTGGAACATCTAACCTAGGGGTGTCAAACTGGATTTTTTTGAGGGCCAGATCAGCATTGTAGTTCTCCTCTGCAGGCCGGCTGGGGCCGGGGGGGGGGGGAGACAGGACAGATGCCTCCTGCGGCACCCTGCCAGCCAAAACAGGGCACGGGGGCAGAGTGCTGAAGGCCATCCAGGCCGAAAATGGGGTGCAGAGAGGCCGCACACGCCCCCCACACCCCGTTTTGGCTGCCAGGGGCACTGCGGGCTGATCCTTTGCTATTTCCAAGCCGGCCCTACAGTCCAGATTTAAGCATCCCACGGGCATTGAGTTTGACACCCCTGATCTAGCCTAATGTTTAAATTTTTCTTCCCATTTTTCCTGGTGATGATTTCTGGAAACTCTACAGCTTTTTGTTTTCCTCTCTGGATAAACCCAGCTATAACAACAACAACAACAACAACAATAATAATACCATTAAGGCAAGCAAGGGTAGTACCAATTGTAATAGGCACCTTGGGTGCAATCCCAAAACAACTGAAGCATCACTTGAATACCATAAACATTGACAAATTTGCCATCAGGCAATTGCAGAAGGCGGCTTTACTTGGAACAGCTTCCATCCTGCAAAGATAATGGTAACATTGTCAAATATCCAGATTTGCCTATCCCAGGTCTTTGGTAATGACTCGATAGGTTGACAAAAATGTTAAACTCAGCCTAAACATCTGGCTGACTGTGCGATCTATATTTATTTATTATTGTTGTTGTTGTTATTTGTTTAAATTGGAGGTAAGAGCTTTGACTGCTTGGCTTGTAAGCATAAAAGAGAGAGGAAGGAAACTTGACACTAGTAGTTTTCACCTAGTTGGAAATAATGGTTTCTCAATACTGTAAATGTGAATTGAACCATCCGAAGTTTGCTCGATCGCTATATAAATAACGGGAAGAAGGATACCAGCTTCATAAATACATTTAAAATTTGTACTTTACAGGAGCAAATTAATTAGACTTAAGTATGAGAAAGGCATAGATGGCCTTCACTGCGGATTCATAGATAAGATTTAAAATTCCTTTAGGAGTCTTAAGCTTGTAGGAAAGAAGAAAGGCACACCCACCAAAAGTTATTAGTGAAAAATTACATTACTTGTCTAATGTATTTGATAATATTCCTATTTTCGTTCCAAAAAGTACAGGGAATTCTCCTTTCACAATTACTCATTCAAGTCTGTTCAAAGTTATGATCGCACTGAATGATTGGTTCTCATAGTCATGCCATTACCATGTGATCATCAGCATGTCATAGGCAACTAGCTCACAATTACAATGGTCACAGCATCCTGCAGTCACATGATCACCATTTGCGACCTTCACCACCGGCTTCTGATAAGCAAAGTCAGTGGAGAATTATTGGTTCAATTATAAGCAAGGACTGTCAGTGTCTCATGCTTCATTGTTTCATTTTGCAGTTGCTGCAAATTGTTGTGATTGTTTATTCTGCTGTTCTTCAATAGTTGCTATATAAAATGGTGCACTCACTTCATAGTAGTGATCTATGGCACCACTTTATAGACCAGGGGTGTCAAACTCGATTTCACTGAGGGCCGCCTCAGGGTTGTGTTTGACCTTGGGGGGTGTGGCCAGGGGGCGTGGCCAGCTTGACATCACTCATGTCGGGGGCACCTGTAGTGGCCTGAGCGCTCTGCCAGTGAAAACGGGCTCCCGATCTCCATTTTCAGCTGGAGCACCTCCTTCAACTCTCTGCCAGCGAAAACGGAGATCGGGAGCCCGTTTTCACTGGCCGAGCGCTCAGGGGCCTGCAAAAGAGTAAAACATTCCAATTGAACAGAACTTTTCATCCTTTAAACTAACTGTTCCTCTGATCCTTCATTTGACACCTTCTGTACTGTGGTCTTGAACTGGTTTAGCAATTACTCCTATCGGGAGGGCTAGGAAGTAGCGTAGGTTTTCTCCCTGTATGTGGCTTCTTCAAATTACAATTTCTAAAACTATGTTTTTTCAGAAAAGATGCAACAGTTAGTATAGTGCTAAACCAGCATGTTTTGTTAGAGATACCCTGTTGAAAACAAAAGGCTAAAAATTCACATTCTGTTAGCTCCCCTGTTATTAGATCTTAGTAATGATAGTATGGTAGATGGTCAGCTGCTAATGGGCAACAGTGAGATTAGGGCAATGCTGCTAGATTCATGTACTGTTATTATTATAAGAGGAAAAATGCTGGCAACTGATCACAGAAGTGTGAGGATATTTAATACAGCCTAGTATTAAGATAATGACAAACACTGGCAATTCTTCCTTTCCATAACAATGTAATGTAATTAGAAACACAATCTGGAAACTATTTGGAGGCATTATTCTATAGTAAGGGCAATATAGCATGCTTAATCTATTAATGTGATTACTTTTATATTTTATTAATACTCTTATTAATTTTTATTTTAGTAGTACTATTATTAATATCAATGCTATTTAATAATAAAATATTTTTTATTTCATTAATAGTATTCTATTAATCTACCAAGCTAATGGGAATAGCTTACATTTGGGAAGATAAACTCAAGATTCGGAAGGATCTGGATTCTATTCAAGAAAATGCAATTGAGTGGTGAGTAAAGTAAGAAGCTATATTTAGGCAAGAAAAAACAAATGCACAGCTATAGAATAGGTGGTACCTAGCTCAAGAGTGGTAACTGTGAGAGGCATTTAGGTGTCCTAGTGGATAACCACTGAAGTATGAGCCAGCAGTGTGCTGCAGCTGCCAAAAAAAGCCAATGCAATCCTAGGCCGCATCAACGGAGAGATAGTATCAAGATCGTGTGAAGTGATGTGCTGCTTTATATTGCACTAGTCAGATCAGACTTAAAATACCGCATCTATTTTCTGGTCCTGACTCCCCACGATATAAAAAAGCACTGAAACCCTAGAAAGAGTGCAGAAAAGAGCAACGAAGATGATAAGGGGTCTGGTGGTGGCTAAACTGTACAATGAATGGTTAAAGAAACTAGATACATCTAGACTAGCAAACAGAAGGACCTATTCTCCAAAGTACATGAGGGCAGAGCAAGATGGAGGCAGGATGGAAGATTATTAAAGAGATACAATCTAGAACTAAGAGAAATTTCCTGTCAGTGAGAACAATTAATCAATGGAACAACTTGCCTCCAGAAATTGTGGGTATTCCATCACTGGAGGTTTCAAAGAAGAGATTGGACAGCCATTTGTCCAGAATTTATTTATTTATTGGTATTTCTATGCCACCCCATTCCCAGAGGATTCCGGGCGGCTCACAACAAACAATCATAATAAAACAGGCATAAAAAATTTAAAATATAAAACGATATAAAACTATAATTTAGATAAATAGCTAAAACCTAAAATTTTAAAACTCACTACTTAAAACCCATGTAGCTCTTAAAACCAACCCTTCCCTCAGAATGGTGTAGCATCTCCTGCTTAAGCATAGGATTGTAGTAGAAGATTTCCAAGGTCCCTTCCAATTCTATTATTTTATGTTCTGTGCGCTGAGGCAAATAGTAATACTTTATATTAATATTCTGTTTATATGCTTGTAGGTAAATTGTGGTGGAAAATAAGCTGTTTTATATTAAATTGATGGCAGGCAAGCAACAAGACTTGTGTAGAGCATAAATGGCAACCTATCTCACTGTAGACCTGTGACATCTGAGGCCTGATCCACATATCCTGTTCACACATATTGAAACATATATGTATAATAACAACCCATTGCACTCTACAAGGCTATTAGGCTTTCAAATAACCTCCATTGATATTGATGAAAGTTATATTAAAGCCTCAGATATATTGGAGAAATATTGGGTCAACTGGAGATCAGAAAGAAGAGAGGAGCTGGAGGTTGAATGTGGAAGCCCATAAGTTTGGTTCAGCTAGCAGGGGGGAAATTCCCATGCCTTCATTTGCTGCAAGTGGCTTTGCAGTGAATTGTCTCTTAGCTGATATGGCAGCATTGAAAATATGGTTGAACTGAAAAATGCTGACAATATCAATTTGCTCTTCTTGGGAAGTTTAATTATTTTTCCAAAGACAGGTTTTTTTTTCCAGATAATTAGGGTGGGCAACTCGAGAACCCCAAGAAACCTGGGTACAGACACCAAAGAACTGGTGTCCAGCTGTAATATTTAACATGACTGTTATCCAACTAATATTTAACATGACAGAAGCAGTTAATTGTTAAATACACAATTGGAGAGTAATCACAAGGCTATGACTAAATTATACTTAAATTTAAACATAGTGAAACAAAATAAAGCTTAGTTTTTGCCCTGGCCTAACCCTCCTCTTGGGGGAGAGGTGTTGAAAGGCCAAGCGTGGCTGTCAGTGCCTTCCATTTGCAACTGAACAGCCTTGTCTTAAAGTAACAATTACTATGTGAACTAAGGCTTTTAAAAAAAAGTTAAAAGGGGAACTGCTCTGAATGATCACTATCTCTGAATCTAGCTTTATGTCCTGCAAACTAGTGTCCTAAGGACACAAGTCAAAGCGATGTCTATCAGACACCAGGAAATTGTTTCATTTTTAACAAGGAGGGACCACTCCCGGAGATAGGAATGTGGTTACAACATCTGGTCTGTGCTGTGTTGAAAGTGCTCAATGATGTTAGGTAAATAGGGTAAAGCAGAATGAATGGCACCTTATTAAAAATAAACATGGCTCGTTGGAAATAGACAACTGGATTGAGTAAATAGGGAAAATGAATTGTATGCTATATGAATGTTAAGTCATATGACTTGCATGCTGTAGTTTAGCTTCCATATTATCTTTTACACAGGAATTTTAGCACTTCCATTCAATATATTGACCGTGTTTTGTAATAATCCTTGTACTGGAATTATCATTTAGTTCAAAGGTGGGCTATTGAGACCCCAGCCAAAAAGTGGTGCCCAGGTTTCATTTTGTGGCTCAAGAATGTCTTCTGAACATTGCCCGAACTTTTTTTTATTATTCTGAGGCAGAAAAGCTGTAATATTAATCTTTAAAAAAAGGGCTAATCTGTTTTAAAAAACAAAAATCTTTCCAAAAAAAAAGCCCCAGAGTAAACAGAAAACCCCAGTCCTATTCATGTACCAGACAAAGCTTCATCCACTTTCCATTGTTATTCTGCCTATTGAAAATAATGTGGGCTGATCTTAGAAACACTATCTGACTAGGAATTCTGAGAAGTGTACTCTAGATTGGGAAACTGAAAAAAAAAATATCCTGGAAAAAGACAATGACAAACCATTGCTGTACTCTTGCCAATAAAACTACATGGGAGTGCTTATGTATCACCAGAACGGGAGCTCAGCTGAAGGAAGTCATTATCTTAATCATCGGCAAGTCAACAGATCATTGTTCCTCATCCTTGGCACCATGAAAATACATCCACTTCAACTCTCGGAATTCTCTCAACAGCATGTTCTTCCAGCCATATCTACCTAACAATTTTGTTATTGTAAATATAAAATGGAGATTATGTATACATGTAATGTCGATAGAAGAGAATATTTGTCACTCAGGATTGAATTGTGAGACCTTGGTGCTCTCTGACCCTGGTGGTATTCTTGCAGACGTTTCATTATCAAACTAGGTCATGTCATCAGTGCACTGTATACCACATAGTGTTTTGAGATACTGGAGGAAAGGAACAAATAAATAACTGTGAGATTGAGGAGTGCTGACTTCTGGGTTACTTTCCATTTTATAAATCCTTTGCCATCAAACGCTGGAGGAAAGATTGGGAAGAACTGCAAACTCTTGAACCAACTTAGCAAAACTATGAGAAACGTCTTTAATTTCACAACATCTAGACAGATTTAATCATAGTTTCGATTGGGAAAATGTGACAATCTTAGACCAGGCCAAGTTCAAAAATGCCAGGGAATTTCTAGAAGACTGGCACTCTGACAAATCAGCCATCAATAGACACATAGTCATTAATAACATCTATAGACCATGCAAAAGAGACAATCAACCAGCCCAAAAGTTGAAAAGACTCCAGCACCTCTCCACCAGTAATCGGCACTCAGATCAGCATAGATTAACTCCAAGGTTAACCTCAGACCAACAATAAAGCAAGCAGTACCCCAATCAAGAAACCGCCAAAGATCCATCAGTAAACAGCCCAAACTAAGAATCTCTAAGACCACCTCCAGCCACACAGACAGGCAAGACACCAAATGCAAACAGCACTCTTTACTAGCACTGATGATGTTACCTAGTTGGGGTAATGAAACATCTGCAAGAAAACAAGCAAGCTCAGAGAGCACCAAGGACCCCTATGAGAAACTTAATAGATCATACAGCTTTGCTATGTTGCATCCCTTAGCAGCGTTTTTCAAGCTTGACAACTTAAAGATATCTGAACTTGTCAGCCATCCTGGAACAAACCAAGAAACACAACTACATGAGTTAAATGTAGTAGTAGGCTACATCAACAGAGGAGCAGGGTGGTGGCTCAGCAGTTAAGACACTGGGCTTGTCGACTAGAAAGCCCACAGCCCAGGTTTGAGACCCAAGCACCAAGTGACGGGGTGAGTTCCGTCCCCTCCCTAGCTCCTGCCAACCTAGTAGTTCAAAAGCATGCAAATATCCTGGGCAATGACTAGCGGAGTAAAATCCGCGGGGATGCCTACATTTACATCAACAGAATCTTGCTAATGGGAAAGTACAAAATTTCCCATAATCACTTTTAACTGGTTGATCCATTAGGGCAGGTCCTTTCTAAGGTCCTTTCTCGGATCGTTAAACCACTGGGGGCTCCTACCTCTTTTGTCTAATTGTTTCATAGGTACGATGTCTTCCCCACTTTACCCAAAGTCATTCCCACATTCCATTACAGAACTTCAACTCCCAGAGTTCTCAGAGAGGAATGGTTGGCTGGGGAATTCTGGGAGATAAAGTCTACACGTCTTAGAGTTGGCAAGATTGGGAAACACTGCCTTAGAAGTTTATGCCTGAACGAGTATTGAAGTGTCAAAGTCTGAAACAAGTCAGATCACAAATATCCCGCAACACCAAAAATAAAAGTCAATCAATAATCAGGGAGGCTAAATATAGATTGAAGCCAAATAGTCATTTTTCAATATATTTCTGATGAATACTCTATTTCTCACTTGCTTCCCTTTTGGCAGACAAAATAAAACTTGGTGGACAGGGGGAGGCTACCTAAATTTGTTCTGTCTCTGTTTTTCAAATTTGCTGTCATTTTAAAGCTATTGCCCCAGTGGTGGGATTCAGCCAGTTCGCACCAGTTCAGGTGAATCGATTGTTAAATTAACCCTCCCCACTATCAAAGTGGATCCTGGGCGCTATGCTGCAATGGAGAAATGGGAAACAGCGGCTGTGTGAGGGAAGGAGAAGGCTGCTTTCCCTCTTTCTTCTCCCTGTTCCCCCTCCTTCCCTCGTGCTGGCCACTCCGTTGCCCATTTCCCCATTGCAGTGCAGCGCCCAAGATCCACTTTGATGGGGGGGGTAATTTAACAACCGGTTCACCCAGGGTCAGGTTGGCTATTGCGGGAGGCTCTTCCCGCATGTTCAGTGGAGCTTGAGGACAGGGATGGGCCACTCCTAGCACGACAGCCAACCTGACCCTGGGCGAGCCGGTTGTTAAATTATTTGAATCCCACTACTGTATTGCCCTGCTAAAAAAAGGTGGTAATTTGGAGATGAGGAATACATGCTCCAGAATAGATCCCTTTTTTTTTGGACAAATAGAAGCTCTATGTGTGAATGAATTCCAGGAACAATAAAGGCAATTAATCTAGCAAATTACCACTGGGTTTCCCTTGTTCAGGGCTGGGAAATTATGGCCCTTTTATGATTTGTGGACTTTAATTCCCAGAATTCCTGAGCCAGCATGCTGGGAGTTGAAGCCCACAGGTCATAAAGGGACTACAGTTGCCCAGCCCTGCCCTTGTTCCTAGCTGCCAAGAGATTTTTGGCTATGCATCTTTAATACATACTCAAATGCTAGAGTGATGTCATATTAGCATTGTACAAATACACAAGTCACCTGGTTGTATTCCTCTTTGATGTCAAATATCAGCAGGACCATCCTTACCTTTAGGACAAATGAAGCAATAGCATCAATCAGCAGACGCTGGGAGTGATGGTTTCTTTGTTTTTTGCAGAAGAATAAAATAGTCCGGGCCACTTAAACTAGCCTATGATTCAGTTGTAGTCAATATTTATTTTCACCTTCCCTAGTATTGAAGTAAAATCCAATCACCAATCCATTCAGAGTGGAAAATGGTAATATTTCCCTCTGGATAATGAGATGGGCCGTGTATAAATTTAATCATTTACATTATTTTTATTTATAAATTAAATTTCAATAATCATTTAAACGTCTTGTTCTTCACTTCATGCAATAGAATAACATGAACCATCTCAGTAGGAAAATAAAGATTATTTTAAGTTACATAGTGTCGTTAAGAAATATCTTAGGAACAGCAAGGACCTAAATTTTTGGTCAAGAAGTTTTTGGATTCTCTAGTCTAGCTACAGCCTCTGAATTTAAACTGATCACGCTTATTGGATTGCCCCATTGAAGTTCTAACCTGCTTCTGGCTGATGACAAGATCCCACTCAAAACTTTTTGAACCTATACATTGATTTAAGCAGACTATCTATTTGCATCTACCATGGGATTGAAGCCTCAGCCACGGTCTTGAAACCACACAGGCAAAAAAGTAGTATACAGTTATGGGTCAGTAAGCTTCCCAACGCTCTAATTTGTAAAGGTTGTTTGAGTTTGACATCATAATTCCAGTTCCTGCAGGCCCCTCACTGCTCCTCTCTTAGGCACATTTCCTGCTCTTCAAAGCATTTGTTTCTGCTGTGAAGTTTGCTTTAAGGATGATAAGCACCAAACGGACAGCTCTGGGGCCTGCCATCCTCTAACAAAAGAAAAAAGGCAGCAATGGTTCATGGGAAGCCATGTTCGTATATATGTGGCAGGAAATAAAATCTCAACCTCATCTGCTTCATACTTGCTCAATTCCACTGAAATCTAGACTTCCATCTCTACAGAAGGATATTCTGTATTCTAAAACACCCAAATCAGAAAAACAATAATGGAAAATAAATACTTTTGGTCTGTTAGTTGCATAGGTCTGAGAAGTTTGAAATATTTGACCTTCCTACTGAAGGCTCCAAAGAACACTAAACATTGTATTTTCAACAACTGAGAGGAATTCCACATGTCACACAGAATCTTTCCATTCTTTTTGATACTTGTGATTGTCTACCATGTCTTATCCTTCCCAAGACAAAACCTTCTGCTGTGTGAGCATTCCAATACAAAAGTAAAGTTGGTGAAATTACTATTTGAATGTTTCTAATGCATTCCACATTCTTCTTGCATAAACAAGGGATTTCTTTTCATAGCCCACAGACATAGGAGGTTTAGACACAACCTTAGAATATACTGTAGTAATTTGTCAACTGGCTTTGTTTTAACCATGAGGCAAAATTGGGCAATATGATCCTGTCAGAGGTGGGCTGCCGCCGGTTCGCACCGATTCGGGCGAGCCGGCAAATCAAACAATTGGTTGGCCCCACCGCCACTCATTTTTCAGCCTGTTTTCCGGGCCGTTTTTGGGCCGTTTGGGGCCCGAAAAACAGCTGGAAAAGGGCCAGAAAAATGGCCTGAAAACAGGTCAAAGCCTAAAAACAGCCTGTTTTTTGGCCATTTTTGAGCCTGGTTTTTGGGTCGTTTTTCAGCCATTTTCAGGCTGTTTTGGGGCCATTTTTGGCTGTTTTTCAGGCCGTTTTTGGCTGTTTTTGCCATTTGGGGGCCAAAAACGGCCTGAAAATGGTCCCAAAAATGACAAAAAACCACCCAAAAAAGGCCAAAAATTGACAGGGGAGGGGCCAGCCAGTGGTGAGATTAGCCCCAACCGGCTGAATCCTTCCTTTGCCTTTGAGGTGAGTGGCCGGGAGGCAGGGCTGGGTGTGATGAGTGATGTTACCTACCCAGTCACATGACCAACCGGCCACGCCTACCCAGCCAGAGAACCAGTTTAAGTTATTCCAATCCCACCACTGGATCCTGTATGGTCTAGGTTTAAGTCAAGGTTTAAAAATTGAACCTCAATGATTTGAACACCTATAAATTTAAGTCTTTGCTTCAAAGAAAAGGAGATAAATCTGAAAATATTAATTGTTGTATATTGTGCACTGATGAATGTTACCTAGTTTGGGTAATGAAACATCTGCAAGAAAACAACCAAGCTCAGGGAGCACCAAGGACCCTTCATTTCAAGCCTGAGTTATAAATATAGCAATAGCACTTAGACTTATATACTGCTTTACAGCCCTCTCTAAGCGGTTTACAGAGTCAGCATATTGCCCCCAACAATCTTCATCCTCATTTTACCCATCTCAGAAGGATGGAAGGCTGAGTCAACCTTGGAGCTGGTGAGATCTGAACTGCCAAATTGCAGTCAGCTGGCAGTCAGCAGAAGTAGGCTGCAGTACTGCACTCTAACCATTGCACCACCGTGCAGTGCAATATTCTCCTTTATTGTTGTGTATTACCATACTATTATTGAATATATTTTATAAACTATTTTTCTATTTTCTTTTTGTTCTCTATTTTTTTAATTATGTTTGGTTTTACTTTTTTAAATTAGCTTTATTTTGTTTCTTTCAAGCACATTGTTTTTCCTAATAGTTTAAAGTCTATATTTATGTTGCTAAAGATTATTGTTACTATTTAAAAAATGTAGAACAGCAGAAAAAAACACACTAACTTTCATGGCCCTCTGCCCCAAGACAGCAATAAAACATACTGGCTTTTTTATACTAAATAAGAGAAAATATTTGAAATGGGGAGGGGGGCAGGGGAAATATTGACACCAATTATGCCTAAAGTAGAGAATAATTAGCTCAAGCAAGTGTCTGTATCAATATTTTTAGGGCTTTGTTTTTAAAAGATTTACAATATATTACAAGCTTGATGGGCTGCCCATCCCCTAACATTTTGTGTTGGGTGCTATGCTTTTCATAAATTTTTCCAGCATTTAAAGCCCATAGAAAAAACATTGAATAAGCAGACTAACCAAGAGGAAGAGTATTAACTAAAAACAATTACAATAGATTACCTTAAATCTTATGCACCTATTTTGGGTTTATTTTATAAAAACAAAATGCAGAACATTGCAACAGTAGAGATCAGTTATTTGTTTCTGAATTTCATTAGAGTGAGATTCTGGGAAACCTTAGGGTTACAAAAGTAGGGTTGGGAGCTACAATTCAAAGATGAAATTTCTTACAGAACCTTGAGAGCTGATTTTAAAAAATGGTTACGTCCCAGGATGAAATAGGCAAATTGAGAGAAAGGAAAAAGAAGAAAACCATAAGCAGCGGAAGGTACATCTAGTCCTAGGGAAAATAAAACACTTTCAGATTAGTCATAGGTTAAGTGGAATATTATATTCAGTTTGAGGGTATTATTGTTATTTTTTTTTTTAAAAAGCAGCCTTTTTTTTATACGTAGCCATATTTAGCAAGTATTTTGTCCCCTGAAACAGCTAATTGAGGACATACCAAAATATAATTCTAGTACAGCAAGCACCGACATCAAAAGCGGGACACTTAGGTTAGGTTAAGTCTTTATATTTTACATAGAAGGTTGGATAATATTTCAAATTGTTTCCAGGTACTTTCTTGATATTTGCGCCAGCTTCAAAACTAGAAGGAAAGTAACATTAAATATGGAAAGAAGGTGATCATAACACCAATCACCTTGTTCAACCAGCCTTTGACTCAACAATAGTTTTTCTAAGGAACAAATCTGTCTTTCTATACATAAGGGAAAGAGCTTTCTCAACAAATGATATTCAAGGAAGAGGAGTCTAACCCGGAAAAGACAAGCTAGGTATCAGAGTGGAACTGGAGTAAGAAAACGTCATGAGCAAGCAGAGACATAACTTTTGAAAGGCAAATTAAATTCAGATCCCCACTGAGAGTCACAAAGGTGCTGGTGTCCAGGCAATGAGAAGATACAGATAACTTAGACCAGGGGTGTCAAACTCACGTCGTCATGGCGGTGTCACGTGATGTATCGGGACTTTTTTCCCCTTTGCTAAAACGGGCGTGGACGAAGCCAGTGCGTCACACATCCAGCACGCGGACCGGGAGTTTGACAGCCCTTAGACCAATAATTCAGGACTATTTAATGAGCATAACAAACATAGAAAGACTACAGGTAGTCCTTGACTTACAACCATTCATTTAGTGACCGTTTGAAGTTACAATGGCACTGAAAAAAGTGACTTAATGATCATTTTTCACTTGACCGTTGCAGTTTCCCATGGTCAGGGGATCAAAATTCGGACACTTGGCAACTGGCATGTATTTATGACGGTTGCAGTGTCCTGGGGTCATATGATCAACTTTTGCGACCTTCTGATCAGAAAAGTCAACAGCGAAGCTAGATTTATTTAACAGCTGTGTTACTACCTTAACAACAGCAGTGATTAAATGTAACTGTGGCAAGAAAGGTCATAAAATGGAGCAAAACTCACTTAACAGTTGTCTTGCTTAGCAACACAAATTTTGGGCTCAATTTTGGTCGTAAGTTGAGGACTACTTAAATATTCAGCATAGAACAGGAAAAAAATAAAAAAAATAATGAGATCTTGTAAAGAATTAATTAAATCAAATTAAGTACATTTTATTATTGATTGAATAATAATATAGTCCTTGACTTACATCAGTTCATTTAGTGACCATTCAAAGTTACAACAGCACTTAAAAAAGTGATTTATGACCATTTTTCACACTTACAATCATTGCAGCATGCCCGTGGTCATGTGATCAAGTTTTGTGACCTTCTGACAAGCAAAGTCAAGGGGGAAGCCAGATTCACTTAACAACAATGTCTCTACCTTAACAACTGAAGGTATTTACTTAACAACTGTGGCAAGGAAGGTCTTAAAATGGGCAAAATTCACTTAACAAATGTATCACTTAGCAACAGATATTTTGGGCTCGATTGTGGTCATAAGTCAAGGACTACCTGTAATGTCACATTGTAAAGACCAGATAGCAACTGCAGTACAGAACACATGTTTTGGGCAAGTTTTACAGGAAGGGACCTGATGGATGCCCACCCAAGTTGTCTTTCTTGGAGGAGGTAGAAACATTTTAGGATTGAGTCATTTCCCCCACCCACACTGGGATGCTTGTTTGACCAATCCCTGCACAGCTGTTAGCTGGCTTGCAGTCAATCGGCCTTTTCCCATATCTACAGTTCTCCAAAAGCATCTTATTTTAATTTAATCAGTGAAGGATTTATAGAAGGTATTGCACTACGAACTGCCATTAGTAGCAGATGAGAGGCAGCTAGTTTTAGGAGAGTCACTGGAAGAGGAAGGTTTTATGAGAGATTGAGTGGGTAGGAACATTTTTGTACATTTGCTTTATGGCCTTACAGTTAAAGGCTGTGGTTTGTCTCCTGCTACAGAAAGCAGATAAACCGTGATTATGAGCAGAGTTGCTTACTTCAAAAACGTTATAGAAGCTGAGTACACACATCATGCTACTTCTTGGTTTGTTTATTCATGTTTTCTTAAATAAGTCACTCTTGGGTGAATCCAGTGGATAATACTAAGCACTAAATAATATCTATATTGAATGCATAAATAAAAATATAAACAAGGTTTGCAAGTCACAATGGCTAAGTTCACACATGCAAAATCCAAGCTTCCTCCTACTATTCTGGACTTTAAGATAGCGGGGTAGCAATAATTACGTATTTTTCATAGGCTACTAGAGGTAGAGGCTAGTCTTTATCACCCCAAACCAGAAGTTCTTACTGCAATGAACATGTTTCTGCTTGTTGTAAGGAACTAGCGCCAGTCCCCACAATCTTTACATAGTAATTAAGCTGAAACAGGAAGAAGTGTGACTCCACTATTACATCTAGCTTGCCTCTCAGGTGCAAAAGAATTCTACTTCCGCTTCTCTTCCCATCAAGTGCTGATTTTATTTCAATCTACAGACTACAGGTAGCCCTCGACTTACAACTACAATCGAGCCCAAAGTTTCTACTACTAAGTGAGACATTTAATTAAGTGAGTTTTGCCCCATTTTACCACCTTTCTTCCCACAGTCGTTAAGTAAATCACTGCAGTTGTTAAGGTAGTGACACTGTTGTTAAGTGAATCTGGCTTCCCCCTTGACTTTGCTTGTCAGAAGTTCGCAAAAGGTGATCGCATGACCCTGGGACTCTGCCTCCGTCATAATTATGAGTCAATTGCCAAGAATCTGAAATTTGATCACATGACCATGGGGATGTTGCAATGGTTGTAAGTGTGAAAAATGATAAGTCACTTTTTTCAGTGTCGTTGTAACTTTGAACAGTCACTAAATGAACTGTTGTAAGTCAAAAACTATGTTATCCCACTCTCTTCCTATATTTGGCATGCTACACATTGTTTTCCCTCCTCTTCTTTCAGTTTATGGCTGTTATCTCTGGTACAGCCACATCTGTATATTTTGTCACAAAATTATACAGTTCTCTGACCTACTCCTACTAGCACTAGTACTACTATCAAAGTTTTCAAAGTTGTGTCCACCAACCATACAAACTGGATCCAAACTTCCTAGTCTACTACTTCCTAGTCACTACTAGGAGTAGTCTATTACTACGACAACTACTACTACTACTAGTAGATAGAAGCAACATCCAATCTACCAGGAAGGACTTCTTTCCCTGCCAAAAAAAAATTATCAGATGGAGACATACATCGTTTTACTGATATGATAATCATGAGACAGCTTAGTAACATGACTCACAATGCCTCTGGACAAATTCAACCTGGAATTTTACTCCCTTCTCTCTACCTCTTTCCCACTATTATGCAGCAAAAAAAAAAAGGGAAGGAAAATCAGAATGGCCAAAATTAAACCTTTCCATGCTTACTAAAGAATACCAAAATCTGTAGTGAAGCCAAATTATATATACAATCTGTTAAAAGTTATTTTCATTTGCTTATATAGAATTTTTACCTTCCTGGCAAATACTAAAATGTACTAAAAGCACACACACACACACACACAATTGAAGAAAACTTGTGCAGCAGTCATTTCCAGGCCAAGATTGTGATGACAACACAAACTGGAATTCTACAACATTGGGGAGGTAGCAATATATGAATGCGGTTGTACAATCATTGGATGATTTCAACGGATGTCTTGTTTTTCAACTTACCCAATTGCTGGTTTTCTGAGTCTTTGCATCTTTTTTGCCCCAGAACCATCCATACTTCTTACTCGGCTTATTCTCTGACATTTTGTCTGTTTTCTCTCAGTGATTATCTGCAGACAAAAAGATAGGGGAATTAGCACCATTTGACCATTTCCTAATTTAAGGCTCCGTTGTCCCAAGTGGTTCTTCTCTTATGGCCAACTGCTTCAGTATCATAAACACCACAATGCTTATCTGGCTAGTTATGTTACTCAGAATCAGAGAAAATATAATGTGGTTGCTAAGCAACATAAGCTTCACCCCTTAACCTACTACAGAAGGCAGTAGTCCTAGGGCCAGTAAACAAAGCTGGAAGTCCTCTGCCCCCCCTTTTTTTCCTGGAAATATCTATACAAGTAGTCTTCTACTTACAACATTCATTTAGTGACCGTTTAGTGACCGTTTTTCACAAATACAACCATTGCACCATCCCCATGGTCATGTGATCAAAATTCAGACGCTTGGCAACTGGTTCATATTTAGGATGGTTGCAGTGTCTTGGGGTCATGTGATCACCTTTTGTGGCCAGCAAAGTCAATGGGGAAGCCAGATTCACTTAACAACCGTATTACTAACTTAACAACTGCAGTGATTCACTTAACAACTGTGGCAAGAAAAGTCATAAAATAGGACAAAATTAATTTAACATCTGACTTGGTTAGTTACAGAAATTTGTGGCTTGGTTGTCATCATAAGTCAAAGGCTACCTGTACTGATTTTCTCAGAAAACCCTGTTTATGCATGATCTGGGCAGCCTTATCTGTTGATAGGCATCAAAGCTTTCAAAGTTGTGTCCACCAACCATACAAACTAGATCCAGACTTCCTAGACTAGCAAGATATATTCATACTATCTACAAAATTCTGGTTATCTGGCAGTCTCTTATTATAATAGCTCAGCCTTACCTGGATTAAGTGGAGGTTTGTTCATTTTCACTCCTCCCAAACCTATATTAGAATTTTATTGTTGTCCTGGGGTTTGTAAGAGAGTTATATTGGACCTAGATACTGAGGCTGAGAGATTGGGTGGGTTAGGCCAGGGTTTCCAAGGACACTTCTAACTTAAGACAGGAAGATTTTAATTTAGGAACATATTTAATTTAGCTTACATTGTATTAGCAAAAAACCTTTGAAACCTTTGAAGAAAGGCATAAGGCCTATGCTAATGCAGAGAGCAGCGTGATAGGTTAAAAACACTCCTTTTCCAAACTAGGGAACTCTTAACTCTAGTAACCTCCTGGGCTTTAGTGCTCCCTACAAAGAATTACAACCATTTACCACTTTTTATTTGTTTAAATACCAGTGCATATGGAAATGCTACCACCTGTTCAGCATCAGATCTCAAAGCAGTTGCCATAGCAGGTTTCTATATCTCACGTATCCACATTGCTCGTAACTGGGTTTTTCTGTGCCTGCCATTAAACTAGGTGTACACCGAAACAGTTCCAAGAACACATTCCACCAATTTGCCACAAGCAAAATGAAAACAAAATAAGAAAAAGTGCTATTAACTACAGAGAACATAATTAAGCACTGATCCAGAGACATAATGTGAGAACTTTTCTAAAGAATATAGGGTGGGAAGATAAAATCAAAAACAGCAGTAGTAGCAACTGTACTTGCCTAGGAATTTATTTTGAAAATAGAGTATTGTTAAGTTAATATTTTAAATGTGCTGGTTTTGTTTAGCCAGTTATGAACCACTTCAAGGGTAGAAACATTTTTGTATCATTTGCAAGGTGGCCCATTTATATCTTCTTCATTACAGTGGCTAATGCAGAGCATAAATGGTAGCATTAAAGTGAGTGCTTTCTATAACAGTTTCATTGGAGTAACTAACATTCAAGGCTTGGAATGATATTCAAACATTGTTTGCAGGCCACAAAAGTGGGGGTTTAATTTAAAGAAACAGAAGAACACTCAAGAGTCCTGTATTCTTCTTGCTACAAAGTAGAGAAATATTAACTAAGTTCCAAAGACCATCGATGGATCCTAAAAATCTCTGAAAATGGATTATCTATATCTATAAAACAGAAGTTGGGTGGGGGATGTGTGTTTGTATGTGCTCTATACACACCTATACGGTGCAACAAATCTTGCCCAAACTTCACACATACATACCTTGCCGTTGTAAGATCAGCACTGCAGGGGTCACAAACCCCTCTGGGAGTTCTTTGCCCCTGAAAAAGGGTGTCAAAGTGGACAACCCCACCAGCTTTTCACTGCCAAGCTCTACTGAGCATGTGCAAGGGCTCTGCAGCTGCCGAGGCACCAACAGCCAATACAGACAATGTATGCAAATCGGGGGCTCTCCAGCCAATAGAGGCAAGACATGCAAATCGGGCAAAGAACTCTGGGAATTGTAGGCTGCATCATTCCCTGCTTGCAGCATGTCGAAGGGGAAGGAAGGGGAGGGAAGTGAACAAGAAAGGAAGGGAAAAGGAAAGGACGAAGGAAAGGTAACCCAAGGGGAAAGGAAAGAAAAGGAAATGAGGAAGATAAAAAGGAAGGAAAGGAAAGGAGGAAGGAAAGGACTAACGGAAGGGAAGGAGAAAGGAAATAAAAGGAGGAAGGGAAGGGGACATGAAAGGAAAGCAGGAAGGGACGGGGAGGGAAGGAGAAAGAAAGGAAAGGAAAGGAGGAAGAGGGAAATTT
The DNA here is from genome assembly GCA_032468235.1 of Pseudoxyrhopus heterurus. Lineage (NCBI taxonomy): Eukaryota > Metazoa > Chordata > Lepidosauria > Squamata > Pseudoxyrhopus > Pseudoxyrhopus heterurus. Next base: position 163,570 of record JANHJO010004304.1, read on the forward strand.
TTATTCCAACCAAATTTTGAGGAAGACCAAAGTCACCAATTTGTTCATGAACTTACTCAGATCCAAAGTGGACATGGTGCTTCAGATTGCACAGCTCTAACCTAAAGCAATGTTTTTGAGCTTCATAGAGAATCTATGGCATGGTAAGAAACATCTTGGAAAGTCAGTTCATTTTCTAGTGATAAATATCTGATAGTGATACTAAGGCATAGTAACCATTTTGTAAATGCCAGTGCCATAAAGGCTAAAATGCCAATACCATAAAGGTTTCTTATGCCCATTTTAGAATTTGCCTGTTTATTAAAAATGTTATTATAAAACAGAATTTTTTCCCCGCAGTGGTTGTTATCAAGTTTATTTTTAAGAAAGGAAAGCTGACACAACAAAAATAAACCATTTTCTGTATTCATTTTCAAATTTTAAATATATGCTTATAAATATCCTGAATTTATTTTGACTTTCCCTATTTCTACAAGTAATTGTGATTTCCACAGTGTTAATACTTGCTACATTTATTATGACAGCAATTGCAAAGAATATTTAAAAGGGGAATTAATGTTAGTTTTGAAAAAGGGCAAAGAAGATTGCATTTCATTAGTTCTAAATTTTGTAAAAAAAATATTAAAGCTAGTCATACAGTGAAGCAAAGGGAAAAAAAATATATCCCTGAAGATAGAGTTTGCAAGTTCTGTGCTAGACACTACTATCAAGCGAATGGAATTGGAATTGGAATATATACTGTATGTGGCCATAGAAAGCAACTGATAATGAAACTACTCTGCATAATGTTGATTCGTGACAGAGACATCTGCCCTTGAGTTGAAGTAAACTATCAAATTATAATTTGTCATGCTTTCCAGTATTTCAAAGACAGAATTTCAGCCTTTATCACAGCCCCTATATTATTAATATAAGTCCTACAAACACTAGTATTTTAGAAGATTGTGTACAACAGAGTTATTTCACACCCTTACTCAAGCAGTTCAGTTGTGGATTCTGTATCACTATCTCTCAGTCAAGACTTTTTATACAAGGATAAAATTGGAAATAACTTATTATATAAGATAAAAAAGCTAGTTTGGTGCAGTAGTTAAGTAACAGGTTAGAAACTCAGAGGTAGTAAGTTCCAGTCCCACCTCAGGCAAAAAGACAAGTACAAAGAAAGCAGGCAATGGCAAACCACCTCCAAAATCTTGTCAAGAAAAGCACAGGGACTTGTGCAGGTAGCTGTCAAGAGTCAAAAATGCAACCCTCCCCTCAAAAGTTGAGGTCCTGGAAAATTTCAAGTTAGATTTCAGGTGATGCAGTCAATTTAGCAGAACTGACAAAATCTGAAGGTTCTCTTGTGAATTGCATCACAAATCTGCTTTTATCTATCGTTTTTTGCTGCTTTAGAAACACAATGACACTTTAAATCTAATGTTTGGTAGTCAATCTGAAGAATGCCCTGCTGAGGCATGTTGTTTGATTACAATTTCACACAAGACATAAATTAGCAACATAAATATCAGTTTCAAAATTACTGATTTTTTAAAAACACACAAGAAAAAATGGATGAATATTAAGCTTAAAAATAAGAACTTATAGTTCAAATAGGAAAGGTGAACAAAGGCCAATTTAAGAAAACTGGGCAAAGTTTGCCTTGAACACATGCAAAATAAATCATATCCTCCAGTTATATATTTAAAATTAATGAACAGCTTTCTCTTGAATATATACCAAATCCAGGCATTAGTTTTAAACCTAGAACTGTATTCTGTTGTTTCACACAAAATTCATAACTTCTTCCAAAATATTTTTGTTTTTATTTCCAGTACTTCAATGAAATCTACTGCAAATCACCCCGATTTCAGTAGATCCTAATGTATCTCCTGCAGAATCTTGTTTGATGAGATAGCAATAGCACTTTACAATAGCACTCAGGTTTATATGCCACTTCACAATGCTTTACAGCCCTCTCTAAGCACTTTACAAGAGTCAGTATATTGTCCCCAACAATCTGGGTCCTCATTTTACTGACCTTGGAAGAATGGAAGGCTGAATCAACTTTCAGCCATTGAGAATCGAACTCCTGGAGTAAGCAGTGAGTTAGCCTGCAGTACTGCATTCTAACCACTAGCCACCCTATGGCTCTTATGATGGGCAGCTAAGTATGCTTCTGTCTATAGCTATACAATTAAATAGATGGATGCTTTGTTTTACTATTTTTATTCCTTCATACACTTTTAGGTAAATTTATAGACAGCTAAATAATTTCTTTCAGCAAGATATAAGTTACGATTATCTGTTGGGAAATATTGTACACATTTTCCCTATTAAACCAAATAAAGAACTAGAGAAATTAGCTCTTCTTTAAACTCAGTTTGAAAGTTATTGTTTGATCCTATTGGGATCTTTCTTTATTCAGGGATCAGTTTTATTAGCTATGCTTTAATAATGTTAGAGACATATGGAAACATTGGGTCACAGGTTTAATTATGACCTTTAAATATATTCAATAAAGCTCCTTTGCGCATAAACTGGGCCAATTTAATTCCAATTAAATTCTTTTTAAACCTTTGTAAAATAGACTTCTATTAACCTACGAAGGATTATGCATATGTTTTCAAGCTTGTTTCTCAACTACCTGGCATCTGCCTATTGCACAGCTCTAAATTTCTTAACAATACAGGCTTCATTCTTCTTTGTTCACAATCTTCTGTTGTTATTGTTTTTTTACTTCCATCAAGACTCAGACCAGAAATAATTATATCAACATTAGCATTCCCGCTGTGAACTATTTTCCTGCCAGGTGAATTACTCTGGGTTAGGAACAATTATTTGTTGTTGTTATCCTGCTATAGTCATTTGAATACACAGAGTCAACTAAAAGAACAACAATATCAAACAATGACATTTTTGTGATTAATTTAAAAACAGAGTGATGAACATAGCATGCCAAAATTTCAAAGAAGTAAAGAGTTTAGAAATATTAATTATCACCCAAAGGAAATTATATGCTATTCAAATTGTCTTAAACACTTTCTTCTCACAAACAAGAAGCCAGCTAAAAAAATATTGTTTCATGCAGTGGCAAATTAATGCTTCTGCAAACAATGGTTACAACATGTGCTATCTCCTTATTATTTTACATTTCATGTCCCACATCTTCCAGAGAGCTAAGGAATTGAGTATTTAAAGCTTATATCTCACAGTAATCAGTCACTGCTGGTAAAGAAAACTTGCACTATAATTATGCTTCTTTCAGAGATCTGTCCTAGCTAAACAGTTTAGCTTGGCTTCCTCCTCCTCACTTGTCTGCCTAAATTTAGCAAAAATAAATAAATAAATAAAAATCCCTGACACAGATCTGAACAGAGGAGATATCAAAGTCTGAGTTAGATGGCAGAGAATCCTTTGCCTGCACACCATTTCTTTGTTTAAAGTATATTATAACACTTCATATGTTATATTATGAAAATGTTTTATTCTGAAAAAGCAATGAACATCCTGTCAAAACTAATGTCTAAGCTGAAAGAACCTCAGTTTTAATTACCAAAAATATGTTCCTCTCAGGACAGGTTTCATGTTTATTTTACTAAGCATGTGTTCTTGACACAGAAGATGAAAGAGATGAAGATATTACTGAAAAAGTTGTGTTAAATTTCCAGTTTCTATCATTCCCAGACACTGTACTGTAGAACACAATTTTAGCTTGTTTCAAGATACATCAGTTTCAGCAATAGTATCCTTACTATTTTTACAAGTAGTCCAAATGTAAGCACTGCTGGATATGTCTTCTCTGAAGAGAGACTTATCAATACCAATTTCCTAAGTTACATACAAAAGTGAATGACAGAAGTGTCCATCTTTACCCACAAATTCAATCGTTGTTGAAAGAATGTGGGTGGCAGACCTCCTAGGCAAGATTACAAAGATATATAATAATATTATGTGAAGTCTTATGTAGTTCTCTTCACTACAAACATCAATTACAGCTTGGGAAAGCAGAGAAAAAAAACAGGCCAATTTTTCTATCACATTTCCAGTTAATTCTGTATTTTATTTATGTTCAAGGGATTATATATACATCCTTAGGATGTTTGGATATTGGTTGGGTTTCTGATTACAAAGAAAGTCTAGAAATGCAAAGTAAATATTGTTCCCTTTCAATACATATGGAGTTCATGGGGAATAATTGGGAACATGAGACTAGGAACAGATAAGAGCAGGTCTACAATGAGAGAGAGAGAGAGAGAGAGAGAGAGAGAGAGAGAGAGAGAGAGAGAGAGAGAGAGAG
>JANHJO010004304.1:194366-207995 GCA_032468235.1 Pseudoxyrhopus heterurus
TGGATGAACTTTGTCTCTGAGTGCTGAATGGAAATGGGGAAGTTTCTTTGGAACACTGACAGTAATATTGAATAATTTTCTGTCACATAGGATTACATCCCTGCCAGTCTCCTTGTCGAAACTCATTTAAAAAAAACAGATTCTTCTAACTATCAAAAACAAATGGAAGGCAGTTTTTTATAATTTCATTGTAACTTCATTCACTAGAATATAACTGGGTTCTTCATAGGCTAAAATCTAAGAAAATAAACATGTGACATGCCTGAAGCCCAGTGGTTTACTTGGAATCACTAACAGTGCCCAGAAAAATGGTACACTAAAAAGGTGTGGTAAGAAACATCTCAATAATAGAGTTCAAAATCATTCATTTATCAATGTTCCTGGTTGATCGCAGTGAGCTAAGGCAGTCATTTTGTGAAAACAAAGGTCTCCAAAGCAGCCATTTTAAGTAAAAGTAGCTTATATCTGTTATTTTTAGTCTTAGTTTCAGTGGTCATCGAACACAGTTCTTAAACAGCTGCCCTTAACATTGGTATCTTGTTCTCCTTTTTGTCCTTGTAGATGAACAACCCACATTCCTTTAAACATGCCTATAGGACATTTCCTCAAGTCCTGCATATTTTTGTTGACTTTTGTTTTTTCTTCTCTATAACTAGTCAGTATTCTTCAGGAAATATGGCCCACAGAATCAAACATAGTGTAGACTCCATTGCGAAGTAAAATTGCATTGGTATGCTACTCTATTACCTTTTGGAATAAATGTATTTCACCTGTCAGAGGTACTAGTGCTATTATTTCTGGATTACAAAATTCAATGGCAGCAAAAAAAAGGGTTGTGTTGCCTCACATATCTATACCTGATCTGCCACAGGCTGTGTAGAGTTTCAGATAGAACTGGAAGGGTGACGTAATCTTACTATAGCACATTTCCACATTCTCACCATTTCCAATCCCCAATCTCAGAAATGCTTTAAAGTTAAGTCCCTAATCATCTCTCTTCTGCTGATCTTGGAAGATAGAGTACCATCTACAACAGCAGAATGGATTGGGGCAAGGAGCAAGAAAGCGGAGCGAGATATGTGTTCCCATCAATGGAAGAAAAGACTAGTTGCAAGCACTTGGAGATGAAGTGCTTCAAAAATATTACTTTCTTTTAGTTTGTGCTAATTGTTATTCTTGTTTTTAAAACTTTCAGTACAATCATGTTAAAAAAATATTTTGGATCACCACCCAAACTCCTGTATCTTGGTTGGAATTGATGGGAGTTGAAACCCCAAAGAATCTGGTTGCTTACTGTTCCCAATATATGCATTTTTATGCTTATTGCTTGATGTGAAAACTATTCCATAGTATTCAGGAGAATACAAATATGAAAGGATAATCATGTTTTGATTCTGATATTAGTTTGGGAAGTGCAAAACAGGTAGATCTGCATTATGATGTGAAACTTATGTACCTCATTTCTTTCCCCAAATGCTTTCCAATAACTATGGAAGTCAGTCTCTAGTGTTATTACAGTTCTCATATATGACAGGCAAGTACATTTCCCTAGTTACCTGCAATAGAATCTTTTACAGCTTGAGAAAGAGAGAGATTTCAATTTCAAAATATTCATAGAACAGAATTTTAACCCATGAAAGAACAAAGTCACTTGTTTCTGTACACGCAATTCTTCTGAACTTTGAAATCCATGGAAATAGAACTCAGGATCAGATTATGCAGATGACAGTAAGAAATTGGTTCTAATGAGCACCATGGGAAAGACCCTACATGGCAACAGTTGCAAGTATATATTGGTACTATTTACAGGATGTATGGATTTTCTGCAACTGGGCTTTTTTTTTCAATCAACTGTTAGAATTATGTTATGTGCAGTCCTGGTTTCTTTGTCCAAGGTTATTCATTGCTTAGGTTGCTTTTTTATTTTTTCTCTTGTCCCTTTAGGTCAGTCTTGACTCCTAGCAACTGCCTCCTAGCATGTCCCTGCAGTTTTCTTGGCAAGATTTTTCAGAAGTGGTTTGCCATTGCCTCTTTCCTAAGACTGAGAAAGAATGACTGACCCAAGGTCATGTAACTGGCTTTGTATTTATTGCCAGAGAAGAACTCACATTCTCCCAGTTTCTAGCCAGGTGCCTGAACCACTACACTAAATTGGCTCCTGGCATTATTTGCATATTGTTTCTAACAATCTGGCTCCTCCTTTTACTGATCTCGGAAGGATGGAAGGCTGAGTCAACTTTTGAGCCCGTTAAGATCAAACTCCAGACTGTGGCAGAGTTTTCCTGCAACGCTGCATTTTAACCACTGCACCATCAGATCATTATACACCTAGGCTACTGTCTTAAACACATGGCTGTTGGTGCCTTTGAACTTAATGGGGCTTAATTTTTGAGAAGATAGGTATAGAACTAAAAAGGTAGAGATTGCACCAAATAGGACAATTTATGCATCAGCCAATAGCTACATATATTTATCCATTGAGGTCACTGGAGATTACTCTCTAGGAAACACACATTAACATCTAGTCTGTGGTTGCAGCCCAATTCACACTAATCTGTAAAGCCACAGCAAAGATAAAAATAACCAAGAAAGAAAGAAAAATAAAAGTACTAATGAGAAGATAGCAGCAGATGGGATATTTATTTATTTTTTTAAAAAGAAGGGAAATAAAACCTACTCTTCCTTTTACATTGGAAGAATTTAGGATCATCCCATCAAAACATATAAGCAGCAGATCCAAGAGTGACCAAAGAGAGCCCATAATATTGCAGTGTCTAATAGAATAGATTGACAGAATTGGAAGGGTCCTTGGAGATCTTCTAGTCCAATCCTTTGCTCAGGCAGGAAACCCTATACCATTTCAGACAAATGGTTATCCAATCTCTTCTTTAAAAACTTCCAGTGTTGGAGAATTCACAACTTTTAGAGGCAAGTTGTTCCACTGGTTTAATTGTTCTGTCAGGAAATTTCTTCTTAGTTCTAGGTTGCTTCTCTCCTTGATTAGTTTCTATCCATTGCTTCTTGTCCTGCCTTCAGGTGCTTTGGAGAATAGCTTGGCTCCCCCTGCTTTGTGGCAACCCCTGAGATATTGGAATATTGCTATCATGTCACCCTTAGTCCTTCTTTTCATTAAATTAGACATACCCAATTCCTGCAACTTTTCTTCATATGTTTTAGCCTCCTGTCCCCTAATCATTTTTGTTGTTCTCTGCACTCTTTCTAGTGTCTCAACATTTTTTTATATCATGGCAACCATATGTACACTGAGATTCCTTCTGCAAGTATAGCCTGCCAAAATTGTCCTCCCAATAAAATTGCCATATGCCAGAAAATCTATGAGCTGAACATAGCCATCTACTCAACTTTTACATACTCCTAGAATGCCTCTAGATACTGGTCTCCCACAAATGAAACACAAACTCCCCAAAGTGGTACAAACCAATCCAGTGATCTCATCTGTCTTGTTCCTATGACTCTCAGAGGCCAGTTTTTTAAACTTCAAATTATGCCGTTTATGTCAATCATTGTGAGAGAAGGCACACCTGCCTTTGAAATTTTCAGGAGCATAATGTTATAAAAAATGGGGGTATGAAAAGTACAGTATGTTCTTCCTTTCTTGCCAGATTAAACCCCAACAAAGCTGAAAGCAGGGAAATGTAGGGCGTATTTCACCCAGTACATACATGAATGAAGTATGGACGTCACAAATATAATGAACACCAACTTGGTTGACTTTACAAGCAGATTAGGCACATCCCTAGAAAAGATAGCCAGCCAGGGCCACCAGTTCTCATGATTCGGCTATCATTATAATTAATCCAAATGGCCCTTCTGTCAACATAGGTTGGTCAGGTTTTGGCCTCATCCCACAGGGCTTTTTTCATGCTCTTCAAATACAGCCAGTTACATTGTACTGAGAGAGGGGATGAGATCATCTTTTTAGAAATGTACCTGTATAATAATAACTGTCCTCACATAACCATTGTAGTGTTTATAGTTATTTATGGAGTTTTAAAGAGGCTAGCAATGAAAAACAATGTGTAAAAAACAGCAGAATATGAATAATAGGATCAATTATCTGGATCATTTACGCTGCAGAGAGTGGCCTAAATTAATGATCTCAAACTTGGCAACTTTAAGATTTGTGGACTTCAACTCCCAGAATTCCCCAACCAGGGAAATTCTGGGAGTTGACATGCACACATTTTAAAGTTGCCAGGTTTGGAGATCCCTAGCCTAAATAAAAGGGCAAATGACATCACTTCTGGACAAGATTCTATGTATATTTTTTAAGAAGATATGCCATGCCATGTTTTCCCACTGACTTAACACAGAACCATAAGCCTAATGTGGTTTGTTTGGTATAATGTGTTATATGAAGACTATAAAGCATGTTTTATTGTTTGGATGTTGGCTATAATTATGGCTTAACACAATGCATGTTAAGTAAACCATCACTTAGCCAGTCCAGTATCCACAACTGTTTGGTGTGTTGATTAGATCAAATGATCCTTCTGGATTACTATATAAGTAGGAGTTGTTACAACAGAAATAATGGCAATATAAAGAATACTGGACAAGCAGCCAACCATTTCCTCCTCCTTTACTATGACAAAGTAAACTACCTTGAGAAGTTTATCTTACAATAAACTGTGCTGCATTCTGAGTAGCACAAAGTTTTTTACTATGAGAAGTGCATCGTTACTTCTTTTACCACTCTCAATTCTATAGATTTCAGAATATGACAAGGTTCCTACTATATTTCAAACAAGTTTTTCAAGGAGCAATTTTAACTGTTTTTATGTGAACGAACCAATCACAGTCACCCACAACCTAGACATAATACACACTGAGCAAACAAACCTTAGTTTGCATCTGTGTTTTATCCAGCCACGTTGTACTAATTCAATAATGTAAACAGATCTATAGGTTAATCATAATGTTCCCTCTCAAAAGGAAAGGAAAGGGATTTGGCTTGAGCAATATGATGGCTACTCTTTCCGACTTTTAAAGTAACAACAGGCTAAACTAATTTAATTATTGTTGGCACACACTTTTTTTTTTTAAATGGCTGGAAACAATTTTAAAAGCTCTGAAAAGAATGCCTTTCCCCCTTCTATGTATTCCATGCCACCTACCGGGGGGGAAAAAATCTTATTTCAAACTTGCTACTTTTTACAACAGACTGACTGCAGCTTTTGGGCTTTCCTTTACGTTTCGCTAGAAGCCTCAGCAACCATGCATGGCATAGATTAAATCAAGGCGACTACAAAGCTTCGGGCTGTATCATTTTCTTGGGAGACTGATGGGGGGGACGGGGGACGGAGAGGCTGGAGAAAAGGGGCTTTACTCAAAAAAAAAAAATCCAACCCTAGATAAAACCTCCTTCTGCAGATACATTTACGGATCTCTGGAAGGATTTTTGATACATTTAGGGAATTCTTTTTTTAAAAAAAACAACAAACCCGCCTCTGTGAACAATATCGCTGAACTTTAATGGGCGTGTGTGTGCTTGTAGTTTATATTAACTCTGGGGCTGAGTTTTCCTTCTTCCACTGTTTTTTTCCCCAGGACACTGACCTAGCCTTTAATTGTTTGGTGATAGGCATGTAAGGGGGAGGGGCGTTACTTGTTTATTGGAACAGCACAGTTAAAAAAAAATCAACCTAGGCGAACAGTTTCTAGTCCCCCCTAAGGATGTATCCAAACAGGCAACCAATCAGCTCTTACACAGCTTTTTCAGCTTGTCTTTTTTAAAGGGACAGTAGCAAACGGGTTATATCACATTTAAAGAGAAAGATACCGACGGGGGAAGAGGGGGCAGAGCGAGAGGCTAGAGAGAAAATGCTCCCAGTTCTTAAAAGGGGTCTAACTTTAGGCTTCGGGGGGGGGGGAGGAGATGAACCGCAAACAGGCGCCTATACTTCATAAAGAGGGAGGGGGAACCGGTGAGTTATTGTGACAAGGAGCCAAGGCGCCCTTCCTGGGTGCAGGCATAGCCCTTGGCACATTCATCTCGGAGGTTGTATGATTTATAAGTCGCATATTTAAAGACCTCCAAAATGTATTATTATTGGAAGAAATGCCAAGGATCCAGCCTTTATCGATTCCCCCCCCACTCCCTTCCCCGACAAAAACCGTAAAGCAAGCAACACAAAATGGGAATCGATGGGGCCGATTCCGTTCGGAGGCATTTTTTGACTTAAGTTTTACGGTTAACGTGGTAACATTTTCGCTTAACGATTTCAAGAAGACGAGGTTGCGCTCCCCCTACTCCGGCCGTAGAAGCAAACACGGCTTGGGAAGACCGAACGAGCTGGGCTGGGAAGGGGAGGAGAGGGAAATAAAAACAGCACATTCCCGTTCGTTTTTATTTCGAATTAAGTCCCGGGGAGTTCCGCAGGATTCTCTGCCGACCAGTCTGCAAGAAAATAAATCAATGGCGATGGGGCTACCACGAGGCCCCTTTTCCAAAACGTTCCAACGTCGTCTAGAAACATTTCGGCGGCACCTCCAAAGATACGTTTCCTGGGAGATGCGCCCCACTGAACGGACCGGGATTTCCGAAAAAGATGGGGGGGGGCGAGACTCGATGCGCCCACTGCCACTCCTGGAAGCGCTCGGGGGTTCCGCCGAGGAGCAGCCGGCGGTGGCGTGAAAGCGGCTCGAGCATGGCAGCTTTGCCTGGGCCGCGCTGAGCTGCACAACCAGGTGGAAGGCAATGAGGGAGAGAAAGTGGGAAAGCGGGAGGGCGAGAGGGAGGGCAGCCCGGGCGAAGGGGAAGGTGAGCAGCGAGAGGGCAGGGCGAGAGGCAGCTGCGGTCGGGGCAAATGCGGGCTGTGGGGCGGGAGGAAGTGTGCGGTGGTGGCCGGTGAGAACGGCATGCGGGTTGAGAATACGGATTGGGAGGCTGGAAGCGGACGGGGTGGAGGGGGGGAAGGTGAATCGGGAAGGATGCAAAAGCGTCTGGAGAACAGGCTGGGATTAGGGGAGGGTACCTGGGTAGAGGAGAGAGCCGGGTAAGAAAGGCAACGAGGTCCCAGCTCAGCCCCTAGGCAGGAGGAGGGGCGGCGGCGGCAGTGGCGAGGGCCCCCTCCCCGCCGGGAGGGTCCTTTAGGAAGGAGCTCAAGGATGCCTCGCTTCGCCTAGCGCCGCCTGGCAGCATCTCCCTTGGTGCCACCTTAAAAGTTTCTCTTCGAGGGCGGAGCAGCCCTTCCCCCCGCAGACCGCCGATTGGCCGGGGAATGTATCCATTGTGGAACGTTGACGCCCGCCGCGTTCTATCCCTAGTGTAGCCACGTTCGGTTGAGCCGGGGGCAGCCGCGGTGGCGGCAGCGGTAGGAGCAGCTGGGAAAGGAGCAGAAGCCGAGCACAGGGGCAGGGCGATGGGGTCGCGGCCGGGGCTTTGACAGCTGCAACCAGGACGAGCGGTGCGGCCACAGCGGAAGCCGGGCCGGCTCCAGCCGAGGAAAGGCGCGAGGTTTGGGAGACGGGAAAGCATCGGAGCAATTCAGGCAGCGGCGGCGGCGGCGGCGGCGGCAGCTTTAGTTTCTCCTCTTTCTTACTGCGGACCATGTTCGCGAAAGGCAAAGGCTCGGCGGTGCCCTCGGATGGGCAGGCTCGGGAAAAGTAAGCGCCGAGGCAGCGGAGGGAACCTCGGGGAACTAGACGCGGCTTCTTCAGGCGGGCGTTCTTCTCGTTCCTTTATTGTCTTGTGGGGAGTTGGGGCATCTGGAAGGGAAGAGCATGGAGACTGAGATGGGGGGGGGGACGAGATGAAGAGTCTCCTCGGCGGGGGATCTCCGCCTTTCGCGATTAAGGCACCGGGTCTCCAAGCAAAGGGCGGCGGGTGTAAAAAAAAAAAAAAAACATGATGGAGGAAAGCATGCAAGCTCGCATCGTCCTTTTGTCTGGCGTGGCTGTCCGTCTGTTGCAAGTGGAAGGGTGAAAAGGCTTTGTCCAGGCGAGGCGCGTTTGGTTGTCTTCTCCTCGGCCCGCCTTCGCTTTCTACCTTGCTTCTAGAGTTTCCAAGTTTGGCAAAAGCGGAGGGTTTAGGCGCGGGGTGGGCAGCGGCGCCGGGATGGGGGTGGCTGGCTGGGTGGGTGGGGAGAAACTCCACTGGGATAGAGCATCCCCCAAATTCTTCCAAGGAGCCGGTGAAGAAAAGGCCGCCCTCCACTCCGCCGCCGACTTGTAAACGGGGTGCGGGACGCTGGATGCCGGGCTGCCTTCGGAGAGGATGCGCCCGGCGAAGTTGTATTTTGTGCCCTGCAGTGAGCGGCTCTCAACTTCTCTTTGAGCGGGATGGGGCGCGCTAGAGGCAGGTCAGGAAGTGCTGCGCCTTCACTGCCGCGGCTGAAAGCGGGGTTCGTTCCCTCTGAGGCGAAAGGGGCTCAGTGTGTGAAGGGGGGAAAATCTCCTCGTTTAGTCCTCTGGCTTCTTTCCACCTCCTTCCCAGCGACTTTCCCTTCTTTTCCTCCCCCAGCTACTTTTTTGTTTTTTAATCCTGTCTTTTTACAGGTTAGCTTTGTACGTCTACGAATACTTGCTGCACGTAGGAGCACAGAAATCAGCACAGACCTTTTTATCAGAGGTGAGTGACTTTGTTTACTTTTGACCCCTTTCCCTCCTCCCCCCCCCCCAAGATAGCCTTTGTTTTCAGAAAGCAGGCACAGAGGCCTCCATTTTGAATTTTTTATCACCTTTTGCCATTTATTGCTAGTTAGCCTCAGAAGCTCTTTTAGGAAAGTGGGGGGGAGCAGCAAGAGTGGAAGAAAATGGCATCTTTTTCTTCAGGTCTGTGACCCAAACTCTCTTTTTATCCTTGGCCGTTCACAGATCCGATGGGAAAAAAACATCACACTAGGAGAACCTCCTGGGTTTTTACATTCATGGTGGTGGTGAGTGTTGCTTCTTTTACTTCTGTGTTAAAAGTTCTTTATTTAACTAATTGGAAGTGTTGGGAAGGGAAGATTATCCCAAGCAAAAGATTTGGTTTGAGTTTACATTTCTGTCTTAATCAAAACACATAACTCTGGTTGTAAGCTTGTCTCTTCAGCCCTGGTAGAAGTTACTTGAAAAAGTATTGAAGAGAATCTTGGGAACAAAATTGTAGGTTTTTTGGAATTGCTTGTATCCTCCAAACTTGAAATCATGTTGTACAAATACAAATACGCACACACACAGACACACACGCATGCATACAGGCATGTATAAAAATAAATGAAATTTCTTATTAGTGGTGTTTTAACAAGAACGTATATGGGATATTTATGGATATAAAGTGCATTGTTCTTAGCTTTTCATTGGGGACTAGCATGTTGTAGATGATAACTTTTTGAGAATGTTTAATTGGAAAAGGAAATCTGGTGTCTAGGTTATCAGCTCCATTTTTAAAGGTTTGAGATGTGTTGCAAATTTTCCTTAAAACGTGTTCCTAAATTATTGGACAGTGAAATTGCCCTTTGTGAGTATAGTGGACAAGTTCAGTGTGACCGAAGCAGTTACGCAACTTGTAGCATGATGCTGAGCGATAGAAATATTTCTAACCTCCTGGTCTAGATCTTCTTTCTTGAATGTAAATCCTATTGATTCCAGGAAGAGTTCCTTTCATCTATTATAGTTAGTTATTAGATTAATATAGTTATTCATCTGTATGTTACTGCTGCTACCAGAATATATACTTTGTTATGAGGTTGGCACCTGAAGTTCGGTTCTAAGAATGGTAAACATTTGAGGGACACGTGTTGCTTCCATAGTCCAATTTTCTGATGATGCTTTGAATGATGGAACGCAATAGGGCCACATTAATCTCAATTCACAGACTACTTTTTTGCATAGTTAACTATGGTTATGGAATTTGTCTCATTTTCTGAATTTGCATGATGCATAAAGATAAAAATGTGGCCTGCTGAGGAACAGGAATAGCAAAATTTCATGAGGATCTCCTTTTGGTGTGTAACTTGAACATTTTGAGGGGAAAGACAGGCTAGGCTGTCAGTTGCCACATGTTGATGCTCTTGGAACTGTTTCCGAATTTATTTCATATTTGGCCGCCTTGCATTGTTTAGTGCACTCACTATTGGGGATAGCTGAGTAGAAAATAAAGTCTTAGCACATGGAATCTTTGGTACATGAAGGACAATAACACTGGAAAACTCAGGGCATTTTTTGACTTATTTGCTGGAAGGCCAAAGTTATGTCTATAACCCACCTTTCTTTCAAGGACCTCCAGATGGCATACCTGGTTTTCCTTTCCTCCCTCTGCCCCCTTTCATAGATTTGAGATAGGTTAGGCTGAGAAATAAGGATCCATGTGAGCTTAATGAATAACTGAGTATGTAAACTGAGCTACTTAGTGCTAGTTACGTTCATATTAGAGTATGTAAAGTTTTTTGTAAATTAGCATTTTTATATAGTGGATGCATTCTGAATTTTATTATGTGGGTAAAGGTCTTTATATTGGCAATGTTTACATGTGCCTATTTCAAGACAGAAAAGGAATCAACATTGTATTGAACGCATGGCCTTTAACATCAGACAGAAACAGCTGTAAGGGATTGCAGTCCAGTTTAGGAGACAGCTGCAGATGTGGAGTGGGACATGTTCAGATTTAATAAAGTAATATGACAACTTGAATACTTTATTTCCAGCAAGAGGGTGATTGAAAGCAACATTCAGTAATAGATCCATATACAAACTTCTGCAAAGAATTGACTGCAATGGGAAATACAGCAGTATGATCTAACTCTGGGAACTTAACTTTTTAATATCAGGGGAAGGGAGAAGGAAAGCTTACAAAAAGAACCATTGAAATACAGTTGATAGGCTATTGAAGTGGGGAATCTTCTTTACTGTACATTAAAAACTTGTGTATGTAAATAGGCATCTTGTGTCTCTGTTGTTGAAGGTAAAAGTCTCAAGTGGAACTAAAGTGCTGTGTTCACTGCTCCTTGAGTAAAGATTGAACAAGATTGAGAAGTGCCATTGTTCCTGAACCACAGGCTCATTTGGATAAACCACTATATGTCTAGGAATGCATACTGTATAAGTATTAATAACTAGTTCTTCTTTTCTTTTTATAGTGTATTTTGGGACCTTTACTGTGCAGCTCCTGAAAGGCGAGATACTTGTGAACACTCAAGTGAAGCAAAAGCCTTTCATGATTACGTGAGTAAAAAAAGTTATCCCTCGGTTAATAAACTTTGATCGCTGCAGTTGTTCCAAAGCAAATGCAACTAGATCCGGAGAGAAAAGGGTGTTACCCATGCCATTCTGATGGTGTTTGAATATTGTTTTAGAAAGACACAGTTATGTGAATCAGGTTCAGTGGCTTTTCTTGAAGACTTTTAAGGTGGAGCATATTGATCTGTTTACAGAGTCATGTGTCCTCCTAGGAGCACAGAGGATAAGGAGAGGGAAAGAGATGCTATTTATCATGAGGAAATCTAAGGTACAAACTTTTGACATAGAGGCCTGCATTTGAATGTGATATGCTTCTTTCTTAGGAAAGATTAAAAAAAACGCTCTCCAAGGCCTGTGAGTATTTAAGAATTTATCAGAATGCTGCTGTGCAGTGTAATCCTGTGCATTTTTTATCCATAAGTAAATCCTATTGTGTTAAGTGGGGCCATTGCTTGCTATGGATGCATAGAATTGCAGCCTCAGGAGAGAGCCAGTAGCTTCTGTTCCAGATTGCAATATGAAGATTTTTTTCCCTCCTTTCCCTTAAGACTGCAATGCAGACTTCATTATTTCTTTAATTTTTAATAGGTGTGGGGATGACTACAAACTAGCTGCAAAAGGAAATTTTCAAGAGACATAGGTGATGCATTCAGATGTTGACCCTAAGAGGCATACCTTGGTTTTCTCCTCTGTTGTCATCTGAAGCCATAAATGGTTTCTTATCTGGAATTAAATAATTGGTATTTGTGAGTTGACTGGCGATCCAGAAAGTGAACTTGTCTAGAGCAACATGTTCTTATAGCTCAAGGAGGACAACCCAATATGATTGTCCTGTGGCATGGGAGATTCTTCCAAATGAACTGTCCCAAATAAACTTTTGACTTGTCATCTTCTCTGATGTATTGGTCTGTGGCTTACCTGTAATGGCAGAATATTCCCATGAACATGTCCAAGTGGTTAAGGGCTAAGTTTCAAAGGGAAAGAAAAAGTTAAAGAAGACCCATCAGCATGTTTAATAAGTTGAATGTACAGGTAATCCTCAACCTACGGCCACAATTGAGCTCAAAATGTATGTTGCTAAGTGAGAAGTTTGTTAAGAGTGTTTAGCCCCATTTTACGACTTTTCTTGCCATGTTTGTTGAGTGAATCACTGCAGTTGTTAAATTAGTAACACAGTTGTTAAGTGACTTTGCTTGTCAGAAGGTTGCAAAAGGGATGACCCTGGGACACTGCAACCGTCATAAATGTGAATCAGTTATCAAGCATCCAAATGTAAATCGCATGACCACAATGGTCGTAAGTGTGAAAAATGGTCATAATCACTTTTTTCAGTGCCGTTGTAACTTTGAACAGTTACTGAGTGAAATGTTATAAGTCGAGGACTATCTGTAACGCAGTTCAAGAAATTGAGGGTTGTGGCAGGAATTGAGTTTGGCAACATAGTTGACAACAGTTTCATTTAAAAAGTGGCACATAATTGGAAGGAGGATTCACTAGTTTCAGTCATTTTTGGGGCTGAGTTATAACTTAAGACTCCTGCAGAAACTGCTTTGCAATCTCTAGCAACAGCCATAGAATTTTCTTAATCTGATGGTTCTTTCTCCTTCTAACTCACCAAGAAAGGGCTTCTTGGAAAGAACTGCATAATTCGTAAACTTTCATGGCTGAAGTTGGAGAATCCTTGCAGATTATTCGAAGTAACTTGCAGGAACCCCAACGATCATAGATGCATGAGTTTTGGTATGCTTTCAGAGTTGAAAAAAGCCTTTGGGGGGGAAAAAAAACTTAGTTCCATCCACTTTGATAGGTTTAATTTGATGCACCTACCTTGAGAATATCACATTATCTCTTAGAAAACCTATGGATCTTTAGCCTGGGATCTTATTTTCTCTTTTCTTTCCTAGAGGGACAGTATTCAACACGGAATAGTCTTAGAAGTTATTTTTTGATGCAGAAACAGTAGCTTTCATTTAAAAGAAGTGTGTGCACTGCAATGACATGTACTAATTAACAGGAGGGTCCTATTTTAAAATAAATAGTGACACTCAACTTAGCCCTCAGACAGAGTCTTTTGAAAAATGTGCTTCAGTTTGCAATCTATGTTTCTCCCCCACAGAGAGAAATTCCCTGAAAGCAATTTCCTGAGAAGGGAAGAAGAAAGTGATTAAAACATGTATTTAGATACATTTATCTTGCTGTTTAGAGAAATACTGTCTCCTGAAGTGTCTCACCTCAGTCAAAAGACAAGACACAGGACCCAGAATGATTCACAAAAAAGACAATACACGCCAAGGGTGGGAAAGTAGTGGGAAGAGCGAAATCAGTCTGAGAATACTAGCAATAGCACTGCATTTATAATACCGCCTACCAGGGCTTGCAACCCTCTCTAAGCGGTTTACAATGTCAGCATGTTGCCCCCAACAATCTGGGTACTCATTTTACCTA